>PVJX010040982.1:0-14896 GCA_004027295.1 Dolichotis patagonum | reverse complement strand
TCTTTATAATTTCCTCCCTTCTTTTGGCTTTGGGCTTGGCTTGCTCTTCTTTTTCTAGATGTTTGAGTTGTAGCATCAGGTTGTTTATTTGTGTTTGTTCTGTCTTCCTCATGTGGGAACTCAATGCAATAAATTTTCCTCTGAGGACTGCTTTCATTGCATCCCACAAAATCCGGTAAGTTGTGTCTGTATTTTCATTTACTTGTAAATGTTCTTTAATTTCTTCTTTAATTTCCTCTGTGACCCACTGATTGCTCAAGAGTGTATTATTCAGTTTCCATGTGTTTGTAGGTTTTTTGCAATTTCTTTTATCATTAATTTCTAGTTTCACAGCACTATGATCTGATAACATGCATGGGATAATTTCAATTCTTTTGCATTTACTTAAATATGTTCTGTGGGCTAGTATACGGTCTATTTTAGAGAATGTCCCATGTACTGCTGAGAAGAAGGTGTATTCTGATGTTGTTGGATGGAACACTCTGTATACATCTATCAAGTCCATTTGTTCACAGGTGTGATTCAGTTCTGTTATGTCTTTGCTGATTTTCTGTCTAGTTGATCTGTTTTATTTCCTGATTCTTTGTTATTTTTAAAAGATCTTGTCTTTCCTGCTCACTGGCTGCAATCTTATCTTCGAGGTCTGAAATTCTATTTTCACTTTCATTGAGGCGGTTTTTACAGCTTTCAATAGAATTTTTGATTTCCTGTATATCTCTTTGAATCTGCTTTATGCATTCTGTTTGTTTCTTATATTGTTCATTCAGGGATTCTATCTTTTTGCTTTGTTCCTCTAATTTTTTAGCTGTGTTTTCACTAGATGTGTTCACTATTTTTTTCACTATTTTTATCAATTCTTCTTTTACCTGGGCAAGTATTTCTGATTGAATTTCTCCATAGCTTTCCCTAGTTGCACATTTATTTCATTTGATATCATTTCAGACATTTCAGGTGTATGGATTCTTTTTTCTTATATGTACATGGCTTCTAAGCTTTCTTGGGGAGGGCCAGAGCTTTGGGCCTGCCTTTTGGTCTTTCCTTTTGTGATTTTTCTATATTTCCTTACTTTGAGTGGTGTTCCAATGCTTTCTCTGCATGTGTGGAGAATTACCTCTTGCACCCTCAGTTCCTGGAGGGGAAGTGGCTCCCCCACAGGCTCTTGGCTTCCTCACAGGGTCCTAACTCCCCTCTGTGGGCTCCTGGCTCCCTAAGTTGTAAGGCGGATTCTGGGCGTGGTCAACCTGGAGCCTGTGGAATCTCATGCAGGCCAGGGCACCATACTTTGTCCCAGGCAGGTCTCCAGGAGTTTCCCTATGGGTGAAGGGTGGGCCTACAGGTCCCAAAGAGTCAGACCAAAATGCTGGTTTCTGCAAAGTTCCCGGTCCCAAACAGACCTGGCTGAGATGCCAGTCTCCGCAAAGTTCCCAATCCAAACAGCGCAGGCCATTCTGTGGGTCCAGGAGGTTCCCAGTCCCAAAGAGTCAGGCCGAGATGCTGGTCTCTGGGAGATTTCCTGCACGTGAAGAGAGTCCTGTAAATTCTTATGTATGTGTGTATCTTGCATTAGATTTGTTTCTCTGGGGAGTACTTCATGGTACATGCCTCAGTGTCCTGAGGTCACTCAAAACGCTTATGGAGATTTCTGTCAGATAAAAACACAGCAGCACATCCTCGTCCTCCCTGTTCCCCAGGTCTGTCAGTGTGTGACTTGCAGCTGGTCCCCAAAGTCAAGTGACAATGAAAGGGAAGCATTTTGAATTAATTCAGGATGTAGAAGCCACCACAATAGAACAGCTAAAGACATGTTCAAATGAGGACTTCAGAGCTGCTTCAGAAAATGGCAAGAACCATGGGACCCATGTGTTCTAAGCAAGGGATGGGTATAGCAGAGGATTCCTGGCCATGTGGCATAGGTAAACAGGTAATGACTTTTTAAAATATAAACATCCACCATAGCGCCCCTTGTACTCAGTGCCTGGCCTCAGATTCCAGCAGACATTGTTCCAGGTTCCAAAGCATGGTGAAGATACCTGACACAGGTGAGTGGACCTTGCTGAGGGCAGCTGGAGTCTCCTTTGGAACCCCACCCTTCACTGCCTAAGGTACACTTTTTCTATCCTAAGTTTCAAATGACCTATTTGAGAATTCTCTGAGGCAACTATATGTACTGGCTACCAAGAAGACAAAGGTTGAATTCAGGGATGATTTCCATTGTGAGTTCTCTGTAGAAGGTACCAACCAAGGCAAGATTAGATTCAAAGTCACCAAATCCGCATTGAGCACAGACAGTTACAGTTGAGAAATATCCCTTCACTTATCTTTGGGAATATGTGGCGGTAGAGGAAATTGCAATTATTATAACTAATACAAAGGGCTAAATAAGCACTAGCATTCAGTTATGCCAAAAAATTTTTATATGGTTCAGAATAGCTGTTATGCTAAGTTTTGGACCACTTGCTTGGTTTACCTTTGCCAGGGCCATTCTTCTGGCCTTAGGGGACAAGGAGCTAGTCACTGCCAAGTGTTTTTGGAGTTGTTTTCTCTCACGGGTTGCAAAAGCCATGAAGTGCTATGTTCTGATGGGTTAGAGAAAGAACCAGGGAGTCACAGTGAGGGATCCCCCTAAAATTGGCTTCTTTTATTATTTGTTGTGGGTTATTGTTTGTTGTTCTCTCTCATTTTGTTTTGGTTTACATTTTTGTTCTCATAAGAAATGATGGGTCTTCCCAGGTTTTCTAGCAGTGACTAAGCCACTTTAGAGGAGCTGTGGGAGAATACTCCAAATTCTCATGGGCCAATTTGGCCACAGTGTTATCAAAGTTTTATTTCAAGGGGAAAATCATGATATTTGCAAAATGAATGCTGCTGACAGTACATTGGGAAGATATTCTTTGAAAGACTGTTTTGAATATGCATTGCCACAACATGCAAAGATTATACAATTGGAGCTGAAAATAGGGTCAGTCATAACTTTTACCATCCCCGTGGGATTCTACCATGTCTGAGAGCATATGTAGTCACATATATCACTGAGTCTGGAATTTACGAATGGTCACATTTGGTATCCATAGTAACATATGTTTAAAGTTACTGCCTAGATTTTGTATTTGTGACCCAAAGTCATGGGAAAAGTAGTGTTGGTACAAATGTCTGTTCCAGGACCTTATATTGCAAATGCTTGTTTGAGCTATGTTACCAGGTTTATGGAACATAGCAAACACTGGACGTTTTGGCATGGCTTGTGATAGCTATCAATTCACTGTCAGAAAGTCTAGGTGTCTAATGTTAACTTGTTTGAAAGGAAAGAAACAAGTTTGCACAAACACCACTAAAATTGAAGTGTGTCCAGCGAGGCTTCCTTGTGGCATTTTCCCAGAAAATTATATTTTCCTATAGTGGTAGTATCTGTCCTGCTCCCTGCCTGCAGGGCGGGGCAAATGGAGAACTTGGAGCACTTGGTCTTGGGGATACACATGGCGTCGGGAATCCCCCTAAACAGGAATGCTGGCATCCTGCACCCCAAAGAGGGCAGGGCCTCTCGAAGCCCTCCAGGACAGAAAGTTGGGAGAGTCCTGAAAGAGCAAGCAGTCGATGACGGACACCAGGAAACACAACCTGAACCATCAGCTCCGTCGTTAGCAAGGGCCCCTTCACCTCTGCACTGTGCCCGCAGCTGGGCGGCTGGCTGACGGTGGCACACCTACTCTTGGAGCTCCCCAGCCTAGCGGCGGCGCAGACAAGATCGCAGCTGCTCTCTCATCTCAGCTGTCTTTAGAGTGACGTTGCTGGAGAGGACACCACATGAGGTTTTCTGCATGGCTGTGAAGTGTCTCCCTGAGTCAGCAGGGAGGATCTGAGTGTGCTGCACCCACATGGGGCCAGCTGCCGTGTCTCCACGTCCTCATTTGTCCCACTCATTGGGGAGGACTGTGACACCTCCATTAGCCTCTGAGTCTTTTTCCTGTATTGTCTTCTCGCCTGTTCACCTCTTGGGGACATCCTCTGGTGACTTCATCACATTGCCCTGCACGTCAGGGAGGTACCTAGCATGGAGGAAGTGGTCAGTCTAAGAGTCCAGAGGTCCTGAGTCTGCTATGACCTGGTACTGGTCACATATCCAGAAACTTTACTTTCTACATACTTTATGTGCACAATGCAGTGGATGCTTTAAGTAACTTATATAGCTATGCAGCTGTTACGATTTGAGTCTGGGTATCCCCCTAAAGCCTCATGCGGTCAGAGAGGCAGGCCTCAAGAGTTTGTGAATGACTCATGGTCCAGTGCCGGCATTCTAGGTGTGAGTGCTACACCCATGTGAGTGTGGCCCACATACAGTATAAGGGGCAGAAGGAGTCTTCTCTCTGTGCTCCTCCCCTTTTTGCTCTCTTCACTTTTGTTGCTTGCAGCTACCATGATGGTTGCCCCTTAGCCATGCCACCCTGCCTTAGAGCCAGCTGGGTATGGGCTGAAACCTCCAAAAGAAATCTGCAAGCTAAATAAACCTTTCCTTCCTTCATTTTGAGCATTGGGCATTTTGTCTCAGCAAGGAGAAAAATGTAACCAAGATAGCAGCCGTCTCCCCAGTCCAGGAGTCCCTGAACACTCAGCCCCTGGTTCCGTCCGAGCCCTGTCAGGTCCACTTGACTTCTGCTGCTAACACCCACTCTGAACACCTTATAGATCTGGACTCATACCCAGTGCAACTTTGCCCTGGCTTCTGTCGTTCATGTGCTATCAGTGCTTTCCGCTACTCCATTGCCAAATGGTGGTCTTGGAATGGATGTTTCTGTCCATTCCCCAGCTGATGGACATTCAGATCATTCCAGTTTCAGTTTCTTTATCTGCAAAAATATATGTGCTAATACCTAAGGTACACATCTAATCCAGGGAGTTTGGATAATAACATGGGGTAAAGTCCTTGGGACAGAGGCAGGGACATCACAGTGACCACTGAGGGAATGCCATCATTATTAATGTGACAAGCAGGAACATGTTGGACCACCCTGGAACCTGAATCTTATAGAGTATCCTGGAGAGCGATTCAGACACCACAACTGGTGAGGAAAGAAAATCCCCCAGTGGCTGATGACACGGAGCAGACAGCTGACTCGTGAGCTAAGTGTTAACTCAGTGAGCTCACGGCAGAGCTGGCCGGGAGCAGCAGCCCGCCTGGCCAGAAGGAAGGGGCCATGGTCACTGACTGCACCCGGGATAGATCGGTGTGTGCTGGAAACCACAGATGATTTCAGCAACGGCTCATAGGTCCAGATGACAGCACCCTGGGTACTCTTGTCCTCTAATGAGAAACATGTGGCTCCCCAGCTTCCCTGGCCCCTGCACTACTGTAGCCATCTGCACCAGGACATGTGGGCAGCAACTTTCCTGCACCTTCCTGCAGCGCCACCCTCAGCCTCATCCTACAGGGAGGCCGCATGGCCCCTCCCGTCGCCTGCAGGCTCCATGCCCTGCTTTCTGTCTTTGCAGATCTGCTCTTCTATCTGGACTGGTAGCTGTAAAATGTTGTTTGCTCCCTGCATTGAAGCATGCATATTGAATTTGCACATTCACATGGGAGAGCAGTTGCAGATTACCTTCTGTTTGCAGGGAGAAACCAAAACTTGGGCAGGTGCAATGAAACGGACACACACAGGTGTGGGGGGCTAACCCCCAAGAAGGGGCCTAGTCAGGACTTGAGCCCCAGGCCTGACCTCAGCAGCCACCTTTAGCTGCTGCATGGCCAGTGTCTGCACAATGCCTGCCCTAACATCTGCTCCACTGTGAAGAGCAATGGGGCAGCAAACAGGTCCCTGCAGGGTCTGGAAGAAGAGAAGGACCCAGCACAGGCAGCTCGGGCTGAAGCATGTGCCAGAAAGAAAGCAACTGAGCGAAGTGGCTCCATACCGAGGAGACTGGTGCTCTTGGACCCGAGGTGGTGGCCAGTGCGGCTGGAGCCTCCAGGACTCATGAGCTTGGATCACAGGAGCCTGGCACCGGTGGGAGGGGCAGGGGTCCTGGAAGCCTTGCTGAGAGGCCAGGGATTGCTCCATTCAAGGACACCGTTGTGCGTAACGAATCATCAAGTTGGTGCTTTTTCCTCCAAGAAGCAGAGACAAAATCGTAGGGGGACAACATTCATCATAGCCAGGTATCAGGTGTAGCCTTCAAGGGAGATGGTGGAGGAGGCCTGGACTCCAGGGTCACCCCTGAAGCCTCACCTGTCCCTTCTGCTTGGTGGGTTGCAGAAACATTTCCGGTTTGAGGAGTGATCTTCTCAGTGGCCAGTGAATGGCTCACATGCAGACAGTTCACAGGGAACACAGCGGCCATCTACTGCCACAGCGGCCTCTGTCACAGCTGCTCCTCCCCCTGCCAGCCTCTGCTCTAGGTCCCACGGCCACTCCTCTCTCAGAAGCTGAGCCCAGAGGTCACCTCCTCCTGGAGGCCTCATGGCTCCCCTCTTATAGCTGAAACACCTTCCCACATGCTGCTGTCCTGTGTCACCAGGAAGCATTCCTTTCTTCTGTTTTATAATTAACATTTAAATATTTTTATCCATCCATATTCCTCCCAGGGAGCTGGTCTGTCACAGCATGCATTTTCAACTTCTGTTCTTCCCTTTTTCCTCCTCTCCTGACATCTCTTGGTTCCTTTTCCATTTGCAAAAGATCTATCTCCATTTCCTGTTATCCATCAATCATTTTTTGGTCTGTTGACTTTCTTAGTTAGACTTTCTCCTGTAAGAAAAACCATGCAAGGCACATGGAGTATTGTACCTGATGTATTTCACTTGACGTTATAATCTCAAGGTTCACCATTTTCCTATAAATACACATTCCTTTGTTAAATAACACTAATCACCTTGTTTTTTGTTTGTTTGTTGTAGCACTGTCAATTGATTCAAGGGCCTTTGTACTGAGATACATTCTTGACCCTTTTTATTTATTTTATTATATATATATATTTAAGATAAGTTCTCTCAAAGTCACTAAGTTGTTCATACTGGGCTCCAACTTGTGATCTTCCTGCTCCAGCCTGCTAGAGTCCTGGGATTAGGGTGTGCAGCACTACCCCAGCTTCCCTTTACCTTTAACTTACTATGTTTTACATTTTCTTGCCTCTGTTGTTCATTGCTTCCCCTGACCTCCTGCTAGAATTTGAGCTCCATGAGAGCAGGAAGTTTTGTCTGTTTCATGTGTCCTGTGTCTCCATAGCTTAGTAGAGTGTCCCTGCTATCATGCACGGTGATGCCCAGCCAGCCAGTGACAGAAGGAGCAGTCCACACCTAAGCCTGATTTCCTCCACATCGAGGGATTAAATCCACTCTTAGTGTTATACAGCTCTGTGAGAGAATCCGTTTCAATACTGCTACCATGATATTTTGCTCAAACCTATCTTTGGAAACAGCAGTAATTCTTAATGCTGTGAGCAAGTAATCATTTGCTTGAATATTTCTCTTTACTTCTTGACTCTATTGGTCATAAAATCTGGGAATCTTAATTTGGATTGTTCTCAGTTCACATATCTTTGTGTCCACCAAAAACAGCAATACTAAATAATCAGTATAAGACTTCACATTGTAAGTAGTTGGCTAAGAAACTTTCATGAAGAGGCTAAAGAGTATGTGAAGTTACTCCTAGCTATATATTCTTTTAATTCTAGCTAAATGTGATGGCAGCCTCTTTTACTTGCCTAGCAAACTAGTCTTAGCAGCTTCTCAGGTTGGTTAGTTAACAGTTGTTCCAGAGCAGCAGGTTCTCACAGAACTTTGTGCTGACCCAGAAATGTCTGCTCTGATTGACATGGTAGCCAGTAATTGGAAGTGGTGATCAAAAAATTGAAGGTGTAAAGTTGAACTTTTATTTGACTTTAAATTGTTTAAAACTGAATGTGACTATTTATTGTGGGTGTTAAACAGCTGGAAGACTAAATTTTTCATTTTGCTTAACTTCAATTAGCATAGCCCAGTGCAGCCAATTACCCTCTTACTGGATAAGGCAGGTTAGAAGGTTTCTTTTGAAGACAAAGTTTTTATGGTAAGTTGGTCAGAGAGATGTCATAAAGGACACACAGAGCAAGAAGAACACAGTCACCAACAATACAGCGGACCCTCTGCCGTGACATGTAGAGAGAAGTCCAGCTTCTCATTAGAAATCTGAGCCATCTGTCGCCATATTATTTGTTTTTATGACTTTTTCATATTTTTCTCATTACATTTCCATGAAATATATCCATTTTGGTCTAAATACCAGATCTTAGCTTTACTAGATATTTTTCAGCTCCAGTTATCACATTGCTTTTTTATCATTGCCTCATTCATTTATTCTGAATTTATTTTCCCAGCCAACCCTTTCTGGTCTCTGGTGGTCATCCACTGCATTTGTTAAAACTCTCTGAGTTACTGCATAGTGTGTTTATTTTTTTTTTAGTTTTGTTGAAGAAAATATTCAGGCTTTGAAAATCTCTAAGCTCACATGAGTATACCTCATGATTTGCTATGCCGACAGCCCACCTTTTCCGCTTTATAATTAGCTTCCTGTTATAATTTTCTTTCCTTTTTGATGTAGAAGTTACAAGTTGGCAAGGAACACTGCAGTTTTACTTTCCACGGGGGTTGTCGCATTAGTTCCCTCTCAGGCTTTTGAGGGGTTTGCAGATGGGGGTTCACCACCTGGCTCCTGCGCCCCTGGTGCCCACTATGTTCTTGTCCTTGGCTGTTCCAGCCCATCAGAGCCACGCACATTGTCACTCTGCAGTAGTGACCCCTAAATCACTGATCCCAATGGACGTTCAGTCTCAAGGTTTCTGAGTATCTTTGCTGTGTTTTCATAGGCGACAGCGATTTCCTTTCCTTTTGCCTCTGTTATCAATGAGCAGCTTTTGTTCTTGCGCTGCATCTGTTTAGGACCAGCAGGGTCTGGCTGGCCTTGGAGGGATGGCACAAGCTGGCGCGCTCACTTGCTGCAGAAGGGCACGTTCACTGCCTTGGTCCTGGGGCTCCAGCGTGAGCTCCCGTCTATACAGGTTGGATCACTGACTTCCCTGCAATGTGTGTGCAGTGTGTGTGTGTGTGTGTGTGTGTGTCTTAGTCACTTTCCTGTCACTGTGACACTATACCTGTCACCCACCCACCTGACAAGAGGTTTATTTTGGCTCTAGGTTTCTGTCCGTGGTTGGCTGCTTCTCAGGCAGACACAGCATAGCAGAGGCACCAGGCACATACAAAGCTTCCCAAGTCATGGTGGCTGGGAAGCAGAGAGGATGGGGAGAAGCAGGGCCTGAGAATGCACCCTGGCAGTGGCCCTCCTCCAATCAGGCTCCACCCAACAGTGAGTCAGCTGTAGCAGCCTATGCTCCAGTCACCTTCCACACAGATCAGAATATTGGGGTACATTTTAGATATAAATCATAACACCAAGCTATCAGCAAACTATCTACTCTCCTTTCTGTTTATTTATACAAAAGTAACCACCACATTTTCACTACATCTCTTTGAGGGCTGTTGTATTTCCAGGGAATTATGTACCACATCCCCCTTTCCCCTCTGTTCCCGGCGGATCTCACCCCTTGTGATAGGAGAGATTCCCCATTTTGTTGCAAGTCAGCTTTGCTGGCTCTGGCCCAGGTGGGTCCTGACCCATGGCCAGAGGTCACAGGTGAAGCAGGCTTTGTTGGACTGGATCTGTAGACTCTTCGGCTTCATGACTCTGTGAAAAGAGGGGTCCTTGGGTTGTGTTTCTCAATCTGCAGTCATGTTGATCTCATCAGGAAACTGCCTTTCTCTTGGACAGAAGCTCTTCTCCACTGCTATGAGCAGATCTGCATCCACTTTCCCTCCACTTACAAGTTGTCTGTTAGCACAGGCTTAGTGGGCAAGAAATGACCTCACAGTATTGCTAACAAGCTACTGTGATTTTCTGGATGTATAAATGGAAATTTAAGGGATAGAATTGACTGACCTCAGTAGTACTGACCTGCTTCCAAAGGGATGGGTGTAAAAAAGCCGATGAGTTCATGGTGTTTTACTCCAGAGCAGATCATAAAATCGCATATCATATTACGTAAGCTCCCAAATCTAATCATTTCCTACTGGTCCATTTTGACACTTGTGTTCAGGCAAGGTCTAGATTTTGGACCTAGGAGAACTTTAGAAGAGCAAAGGGTTTATATTCTTGTATCTGTCAGATTTTCCATTACCGTTTCACAGGGACATACACAATTGAAGAAAAGAGGTTCACAGTTTCAGGGGATTCAGTTCATTGTTGTATGATTCCAAGACAAGAGCATCAAGGGCTGGGTGGAGGGAAGATGTTCATTCATGGCAGCTGGGAAGCAGAACACAGGGGAAAAGCCAAAGAGGAAGAGATCAGGGATCAGATATAGACCCCCAAGGTCACGTGTCCATGACCACCCGCATACACCAAGAACTGTGTTTTACTAATCTCCTTAGATAGAGGAGTCAAGTAAAAACCAGTCAAGTTGACAGTTAAGCGTAGCTATCACTACTATGAATGATGACCAAAGGATATTTGGCAGGGAAGAAAGAATGTTTAAGTAGGATGTGACTAAATGCATATAGATGTTAAAAACTGTTTCTTTTAATTGTGTTGGATTTGTCCTGTGTAGCATGTAAGATAAAAACAAAGAAAATCATAGACTTCAACAAATGTTATAAAAAAGCAGAGAGAGTTGTTAAAGAATGTGATGTCTCTCAGAAATCAACACCTGGACACTCAGATCTTGCCACAGGGGCCAGAGGGTCTGGATCCAGAGTCCTACCTTTGTTTCTAATATTGGAAGTTGGATGAGATCCTAGGTGCCAGGGGCCTCTCAAAGCCGCTCAGGAACCCTTCCTCCAATCCTGTGAGGTTGTTATTTGCAGCCCATTCACAACTGTGGCAATAGAGACAGATGCATTTGGATTTGGTTTTGAATTCAGTCACTTCCTGGCTGTGATTTCATCCTTGTAGGCATCAGTTTCTGCAACTTATTCCTAGGTCTAAAGCAAGGACCAGTGTGTTAATAGCTAGGAAATTTAGCTCTTGGGATCGAGCACTGGCTCTGTAAATGGAAGCTGTACTATTACTAATTATTAGTGTGTTGCATCTGGCAACATCCCTTTTTTCAGCATGGAAGGAAACAGCTGCCCGGGGAATATCTGAGTTCGCCTGCTCTGGCTTCTCATGGTTTGCCTCTTGGAGTGTGTAACTGCCCAGTGAGGACCAGGAAGGCTCTAGGAGAACCCACACATTCATCCCCAGTGTCGGATACTCTCTATTCTTATGCAATCATGGGAATACATGATTTTAGAGATATTTATGATAACATTGGATGATCCTTAAATAAGGCTTTATTTTCCTCAATGATTTTAATGCACAACACCCAGATCAGCTCCGGAGCAGCTGTCTGCTCCTCACCACCACTGACTTTTCTCCGCCGTCCCAGGAGGGTGGAAGGGTCAGAAATTCATCTCCTGAAACATCTTCTGGACAGAAGTCAGTTTCTTCAAGAACAGCCCTTTTCCTAGAATTTCCATCCTAGGTCTTAGCATTGTTTTCCCACTTCATTTTTCGTCTCCATCTGATTTGTCCCCTAACGCTTCCTGCTCCTTAATTCACCTTTTCTGTTCCCGTTCCCCTGCTGATTCCATGGTCTCAGCCTTCCTCTCTGGTCCATCATGGCACCTCTGTGGATGGCACCAAGGGTGATGGTAGATGGGGCACAGTGGGGAAGGGAGTGATGCTGGGGCCAGGCAGACCGGAACTGTACCCTTAGCTTCTGGGCTCACCAGCGCTACAGTGCTGGGCATGTGTCTGACCCTAATGTCCATTTCTGGTGAACAGCAATAACAGTCTTCACTTTGTAAGTTTGTTGTTAGGGTAGGAATAATAAATAGGTCAAAACATCTAGCTACCACCTGCCACAGAACGTGGCCAAGACAAAGTAAATAGTATGGATTTATCTGGGTAGTATCACCCTCAATAAATGCTTTATTAGTTAATAAAGCACCTGAGAGCAGATAAAAACACTAGGGGCTTGAAGAGATTCAATGAGATTTTACACTGTGTATTAAAATCAAGGAAAAATAAACTTTATTTTAGAATTATCCAAAATTAGCATACATTATCTAAAATAGTGTATTTCCATGATATGCATTAGAATAGACACCACTCAAAAAAGCGGAGGGTGTCAGACCCCAAAAGTGAACACAGAGGTTCTTCTAGAGCCTTCTTGGCCCTCAACAGAACTTTAGGAACTTCGGAGTTCTTTATCCTCTTGCCTGTATTCTGAATAAATTGCAAAATATGAACGCACACACGTTACCTCAAATGCTTGGCACAGTTACCCGTATATTACGGAGCAAGGCATGCGGGTGCCCATGCAGGTGAGCAGATTGCAGTCTGGCCTGAACTCTAAATCAACGCCTGCGCTGAATTGCAGATGTCCGGCCATCACTCTCTGGGGCTGCCAGCTGGTAGCTGAGCTTCACTGTGACCAAGGAGCCTGAAGATCCAGTTGGCTGCAGACTGCAATGCCCTCTCTGCCTGGGCCGAGGGCCAAGGAGAGCTAGCAGAGGGTGCCATTTTGTTCCAGGCTGCTTCGGCAGTGGGGTTCCTACTGGGTCTCATGAACACTGTTTTCCTCTGAACTCTAATTTCAAGAATCACTACTAAGATCAGATCAGAGAATAAGGCAAGGAATCTTGGACATTTAAGTCCCAGTGAATTATGTTAGTGTGAAATACAAAAGTATGAAACCAACTTTAAAGACAGGCCTGAAGGCTAGCTACGCATCGTGTGGCACTCCTGAAGCTTCAGAATAAGGCTTCAGGACAAAAAGCAAACAAACAAGCAGCATTTCACACAGCAGAGAAGAATGTGTAGACTCCAGAATGGCCGTGGAGAAGCCCACAGTTGAGGACTTGTATTCGCCAGGGATATTCACAGCGCTCTTCAGCTGTACCCTGAAATCACAGCGCTGCTTCTAGCAGCCTGCCTAGGCTGTAAGATTCTCCCTGATACTCAGAGCCTGGCTGAGTAATGGCCCACTGTGCACATCTGTGCACTGCAAGAAACCACCAGCCCCCGGGGATGGTGTTGCTGGGCAGTGTTGTCCGTGGGCACTCCACTCCACTCCACACAGGCCACACCGTCGTGCTGCACTGGTCACTACACTGGCCAAGTGTGGCCAGGTCACCAGATCCCTATGGAAGTGTCCAAGGCCAATGCATGAGAGTCATGCCTCCGTAGGGGCTCACTGGAAGCCTCCTGTTAGGGGGGCGTGCTGTCTGAGCCTCCGCCGACTCCCGGGAAGGTCTACTTCTCTTCTGCACCCCACCTCCGTCTTTCCCCTTCATTCCACGTATGTAGCAGGCCTCGTGCTCAGCACTGAGGCTCTGACCTGGCCGCACTGCGTTAGGAGCCGGGGCTCTGAGGAACCCGAGTGAGTCCTCCCTGGTGGATTATGATTGCATGAATAATGTCCCAACTCACAAGATTAGACCTCAGCCAGAGACCCTGTGACTGCGTTGACATCCAAACGTCCGTCTGTGGAAGCTACAGGTGAGCATTTGGAAAGCAGCCAGGAACCAAACTTAGCACTGAACAAAGGACAGAAATGACGAAGCCGGGACTTGTTTGGGTGCCAGGCAGTTCCCGTGAGCAGCAGGGTCCAGAAGCCCGGTGTCTGCCAGGCACACCGGAGAGAGGAGTGGTAACACCAGACGCAGGAGCCCCTGGAGGAAGAAGGAGCTTTCGGGTTGGTTTAGCTTCTTAGATTTTGGATGAATTCTGATTTTCAGAGCACTGCATGTAATCATGTAACAAGACCGAAAGTGGTTGAGACATATGAGGTATGTCCAGGATTGGCCTTGGGCCAAGTTCATGTTTGATCCTAAAGTTATGAGGAAATAAGATGCAGTTTGGTTTTGACAAAAGTTCAGTGAAAGCTGAAATTGTCTAGAGTTTCAGAGATGTCGCAGACCTAGAATGAATGAAATAGCCCTCCCTCCCAGTCACGCTGTCAGAGGAAAAGGCAGAGAGTAAACACAAACTCATTTGGGAGTTAGTACGTCTGTTTCCCGTGTCGAGCGCAGCATCTTCTTCGCTGTGTCTGTTGCTAGCTGACCCCCTAGGGACAGATGCTTGGGACAAGTTGGAGCCTCACACGCTACCGGAGAAACACGCTCGGGTTGTGCATGCCTATGACCCAGCCCCTGACAGCCTGTGCTGGGAACAGGTGAGCAGGGGACATTTTATTTTGTGAGTTTCCAAATAAGCACCCGTGACTCAGTGAGGACGCGCTTTGATATGAAGAAAACATTAAATTTCCACGAGCTAATGGTTCCTTTCAATAAGCTGGGAAGAATGTAAGGAGTGATGGGAGTAACTTGTATCGCTTGTCAACCAATATTGAAATATCAGTCTTCGCTACTATATTCCATGTGTTCAGTGGAATAGGAAATTATTTAAATGTAAATAGTATAGCTCAGATTACATTATTAATGAATTAAATATAACCCTGGGCTATTCTGTCCGGGAAATTCAAAACTCCACAGCCGCCAACAGGAACTCTTGTCCGAGTGAAAGCCCCTCTTAGCCTGGGCCTCCAGAGGGTGGCTGGACCCTGGGAGGCGGAAGATGGCCCTGTGTAACACCTGTCCTGGGTTCCTAAGGACATTAGGGCCTTCTGAGGTTGATTTGAAAGGCACGAAATTGACTGCATGTGAAAAACCTTTTCTAAAGCAAAATAGGATTCTTTTTTCTTCTTTTTCAATTTGCTACATATACTGTTTCTTTCAATAATGTGGAAAAACTATATAAATATTATGCAAAGTCGAGCCTCAGGTTGCTGCTCTTTGCTGCTCTTGGCCTGGTTAAGAAATGATGAGACCCAGTTC
>PVJX010040981.1:0-14897 GCA_004027295.1 Dolichotis patagonum | reverse complement strand
CCCAAAACCTACTTATCTATTACAAAGTGTCAACACTGCAATAAACCTGAATACTGAGGTTTTAGTTTAGAAAAAAACAACTGTTATCCATGATTATTTTCTGAGACAACTTGGCTCCTGTGCTGACAGAGGACTCTGCGTGCCACAGGTTCACCACCACTGCTTTGGAGCGTTTAATTTAAGGACTGCAGGGGAGTTGGGGGGTTGGCCCACTCACTTGCCGGAAGCATCATACATTCTGAAACTCATTAACTTAGGACACTGGAGTAGAAGATGAATGAGTTGAAGAGACTCAAAACTTACAGGTAATTGTCACATTGTGAACAATACAAGGCCCAGAATGAGGGCTCTGAATTACTGGGCCTTTGGTTTGAATCCAATAAATGATCTGTTACAAGAAAACTTCCTGTGCCAGGAAATAAGGAGTAAGTCCCATCACGCTCTACCACATGGGCCAGACTCCTAGAGATACTACCCAGTTTGTCCTTAAAATAAGCACCTAGGAAACTACTACTACTTGTCCTAGGTTTTCAAATGGCTGAGGAATGCCTTGCATAAAACCTCTTTACTTTTTTGGTAGATAAATATCACACAAATCTCATGTGGGATCTTGTGTGCTTTCCATACAGACCCTCCAGCACTTCTCTTTGTGAAAATGTGCAAACTACCCTGTGGGGAACCACTCAAATTGCTTCAAAACCCAGGGACATCAGAGGACATATAAGGATGTGACCTTGCTTGTATAGCTCAAGTGCATAGTCAGACAGTTATGTGACCATGACTTAGCACAGGCAATCACATATGTGCTGGTTACAGCACTATGTAAGAATGTGAACATAACAACTTGTATAAGAACTGTACAATAAAGACACAGGCGACTCTTGTGCGCTCACTCTGGCTCTCTGCTCTGCTCTATGTTGCCTGCTACTGTTGCCAATATCTTGCACACATGTGTTTTAAGCTTGTTTTAAGACCTCTCCTGTGAAAATCTCCCTTGGACCCCCTGTGAGCTGGCACACCCCCTTTACATTCATTCCCCTTTCCCCCCAAAATCCCCTTATTCCAGCCCAAAGTGATCACCTTCAGCCAGGACGCAATAATCTCAGGAAAACTGATGGACCCACATTTCAATCTATCACCTCTATCTGGCAACTGAAAGGTGCTGGAGATTAAAATTAATCATTCAAGAACAATTAACTCATGGAAAACTGGCAATTTTTAATTTATCTTGGATAATTCAGTCATCTTATAGAAAAGCACCTTGGACTGAAAATCATAATCTCCAACATTAACAATTTTCTCATTTTTTTCTATTTTTTTTTTTACAATACTAAGGATTGAACCCAGAAATATGCAATGAGGTACATTCCCAGCTCCCCCTTTCTTTTCTCTTGTGTTTGTTTTTAAACAAGATCTCACTAAATTGTACAGGTTGAATTCAAATCTGTGATCCTCCCGCCCCAGGCTCCCAGCCTGCTGGGATTATAGAGATGTGTCACCACACCTGGTTCCAATTTTCTGATGCTAATCAAGACTTCCACTACAAATCCTAACTAGAAGAAAAAGAAGTGTGAAGGCCAAATAAAGTAACCTTCCTTCCTTAATCTTTCCACAGATTAAACAATACCTGAAGTCTTTGAAGCTTTCTAGTTTGATTTCTTGGGGCGAAAAAAACCAGACTATTACAAAACCCTCATACTGTTACTGGATGCCAGGGCCGTGTCCCATGAAACCCAGAGGGAGGACGTAGGATCCAGGCATGCAAATTTACTTAGAAGACACAAAGGCAAAGAACTAAAGCGTCCACTTGCTGGGAGAGGGTTCTTTGTCTAGAGATTTGCAAGGGTGCAGAAGAGAGTTTTATGCAGTGTTCACACAGCGTCCTTGCAGGGTCCCTACTCTCTAGCCCTAACCCAAATGGCCCACCTGATCATACTCTGGGGAGTCCCATACAACCACAGTCACCTGACAGATGTTTTGTAAGATCCCTGGAGGGTGGTGACTCAGCAGACTCTATTTTGAGCTTCCTGACTCTTTTGGGGGTGCCACTGTCCTTACTGCCTGATAGAATCCTAATCTCTGTCTCACTAATTCCTGCTACACTATGACAATCTGACTGAGAATCCAGGGTTCCTCTGGTGGTTTTTCCCAACAACTTTCCTCCGTCATGAACACCAAGGGGAAACTGTCCCAGATTATCCAAGTATTTAAAGCAAAAGTTGCTATAGTTCTCTGGGATTCCAAAAATAGACATAGCTCTAAGACACCCCAGCTTTAAGGCATGAGAGCCTCCAGAGTAGCATGGAATTCATGACTCCTCACAGTTCAAAGATGCTCAAAGAACCTCTAGGGGTGGGGAAAAGGTGGAGTATCTGTAAAAGCCTTCTATAGTTTTAAGACCCTATCAGAGCTGTTGTGAGTAGGCATGAAACCCTCAAATTGTGCAAGGCCATCAAGTCTCTTCCCTCAGACTCTTCTGGGATTTTCCCAGTCATGCCCCATTCCTTCAGGCAGAGGCTCAGCTGTGCGGCATTGCAATAACAGAGATGTTATGGAGGCAGAGATCATCCTCAGCATTCATCTGGCTCCTTGATGAACACGCATCCCATTCCTCGAAGACCTAAAGCACAGAACCCATAAATCTTCCCCAACAAAGATCTGGCCTGCTGCACCTCATCTGAGCTCAGATTAATTAGGTCTTCCCAATTGATTAATAAATCAGAAAGTATTAATAAATCAGAAAGTGCAGAAGCACAAAACATTTTATTCTAAGGGAATCAGTTACAATTTTTCTGACCTTCGAGAGTGTTTTGCAGTCTACCTCCTATCCCTTGGAAATCTAGGAATGTGTAAACACAGCTATCGGAATCACCAAACCAGACTTCCACATCTGTTTCCTATGGAACCAGGTCTTGGTAAAAGCTCCAGGTCCAAAATTTCTGGCCTTTTCTGTCAGAGTAGCTGCAATAAAGACCCTATATTGTGTTACCATCCTAAGACAAAAGTAGGATCGATTCTAAGGTTCTTTGGGGTATTTTGTTCATTCATTCATTCCCTGGGTCAACAAATATCTCTATGCTAGGCTCTCTGGCAGGCTCTCATGACACATGGGAAAGTGACCAGGCCCAGGTCCTCAACTTCACATCTAGAGAGAGAGTCTAGACAAATATATCTGCAATGAAAAATCACAAGAAAATCCTGTGATGAGAGAAGACCCTCATGCACACAGGAAGCAGCCCTTACTCAGGCCAGAGGGTCAGGGCCTAAAGCATCATGGCAAAGAGCAGTCCACTGAGGAAAGAAATACTCTGGGAATGGCAAACAGCATGTGGAAGAAACCCAGAGACCAGAACATGGGGACTGGACACAGTTCCAAAGAGCTAGAACAAACACTGAATGAGAGGCCAGAGAAAAAGATAGTGGCCAGATTGTACCACAACAAGAAGACAAGACTTAATCCTAAAGTAGCTCAAGATAACAAAAGGCTTTAGGCATATGCTCAGTCATCATAAGATCCTAACAGAAAAACAAATATTACAGAGAGATAAAGGCCATCAAGAAACCAAAGCAAGCCCAGCATGGTAGCACATGTCTATAATGCCAGAGCTCTGGGAGGTTGAGACAAGAGTATCACAAGTTCAGCCCCAAACAGGGCAATTTAGTAATAGCAAGGCCCTTTCTGGAAAAGAAAATAATAATTTTTAAAATGGCTGGGGATGTAACTTAGTGTGAAGACCCTGGATATAGTCTCCAGTACACACACACACACACACACACACACACCAAAGCAGAGCAGAGAAGTTGATGAGTGGGTGTGCAGCTATTACAAATCACAAATGAAAAGCGAATCTGTCACAGGGAAAATCAACTGCAGGGAAATCAGTCAGTTGTTGCTGTTCTTAATTCAGAGGGGAAAAATGTATAGAATGAAAAGATGATTTTCCAATGGATCTTCTCTTCAGGTATAAACTGTACTGAAAAAATCAAGAAAAACGTGATCCAGACTCATTTTTATCAAACTATAATATAATAATCTTAAATAGTAGCATTTACAGACTATATGTTGCGAGTGAATTCATGTGTACCTTTAACAAAGGGTCTTTTTCATTTAAAAACCAACTTTGCCATGGGTAGTGGTACATGCCTATAACCCCAGCTACTTAGGATACTGAGGCAGGAGAATCAGAAGTTTGAAACCAGCCTGGGCAACATAAAGAGATCTTGCCCTCCCAAAAAGAAAATCTACTTTGCCTATTGACATTATTGAAATTGATATTTTTAACAGAATTAAGAGTGAGATTTTATCCCATAGACTTATGTGAAAGTCTAATAATAAGAGCAGGGTTAACTAAAGGCTTTTATAACCAACCTTTTGCAATTTCATCAGGGACTGGTGTAGTATCGGGGACCTGGCCAGGATACCCAACTGCCTGTATGAGAGGTACAGTGAAAGGATGAAGTAAGAAACAAATTTAGTAATGCATGAAGTGGGGCTGGGAGGGCAATACCTCAGGATGGGCACAGACAGAAACACTCCAAGCCAACCACTATTTATTGAGTATATACTATGATAGGAGGCTTTAGCCTAAAATTCAAGGTTGGAGGTCTCAGAGGTTGATGACTCAATGAGCAATAGATAATCCTGGGATGACTCAAGAGGGTGGAGATGATCCCACGCTAAGAAGAATCTTGCCCTGGAGTGTTTTTTAATCTTAGTGGTTTTCGTTTAGTCTTAGTGGGTGGAAGAGGATGGCCCATCCCTAAAGAGTTAATGAGAAATTTCAAAAGGGTGATACTGATGATCCCAGCCCTCCACTTACTCCTTAGGAAAGTGTACAAAATTAGCCATTGTGGATTTGTGGTCCCCAACATAGCACAGCTGTAATCTCAGCACTCAAGAGGCTGAGGCAAGAGGATCATGAGTTCAAGGACAGCCTGGACTACACAGTGAGACCCTGTTTCAAAATACCATTTAAAAAGTTGTTTTTTATTTCACTTTCAGGAGACTTTTTCCCTCCTAACATGCTATCAATAGATTATAGATACACTGAAACTAACACTGATCTTTCTATATTCTGGAAATCTCATAATGACCATGCTGCCTCCTGCTTTGATAACTGCTGTCAGCAAAGCAAAATTCTGGAAAGGTAGTGAGATTACCATTGCAAGGAAAGAACTGCATAAGGTCTGGTAGCTACCTTACTGATCACTGAGATTTGAGGCCAATTAAAGTTTTTCTCTTTTTGACAGCCAGAAAGATCAGAAACAACAAAATCATTTTTATTGTGTGTGTGGATTCTGATTGCTGCGTGGTGACTGCCTGACGCATCACACTGGGAAAGAGTGGGAAGGTTTGGTAAGCTTGCTCAGGTGCTCTGGTAACAACCCTACTGACCCAGAGAGTACCACTGTGGCACAGAAGCTAGGAATCTGCCCTCCGGAAAACAAACCCTACTTTCTGTCTACCCTGATGAGAGTGCACAGGTGGAATTAATTAGAATCTTTTGGCAAGGACAGGCCATCCACAGGCAGGGATGGTGGCAAGGCATCCTTTCCTAAAGCTCTTTGTCTGGATGACCGATTTTTTTATTTTTTAAGTGGATAGGGTGATGGAATCCCTGAAGGGACAATCTTGCTTGATATACATGAGAAAACATCACAGGAACTAGGATTCAAAAGTTCAGAGCTGAGCACTTCAGGTTTTTATTCTTTACCACAAATAGGGCTCAAATTTTTAAATTAATTAATTAAAAATAATCCCAATTTATGTCAATGATCAGCCTACTTTGAGGCCAACACTATCAGTCTGCTTTTCATTGTTTGTTGTTGTTTGTTGTTGTTGTTATTGATACTCCTCCATCTTCAATATCTTGCCTCATTTCAGTTTTCAAATACGAAGAGTTTTGGAAACTAGCTATATAAAAATGTGAATGTCCTTGGTACTACTGCAGTGTACATTCAGAAATGGTTAGGATGGTAAATTTTACGTTGTATATTTTATAGCAAATTGAAACAAAAATTTTAATGTACTGGAAAGTAAACCATCTGAAAGGAGAAGCCAACTGCAATTGAATCCCCGATCAGCCACTTACCACACATACAGCCTTAGGCAAATCATTCAACCTCATAATTTCCTGAAATGTCAGAAGACAATAGCAGCACAGGCCTACCTGCATAGTTGTAAAAAAACAATGAAACCAGGTGTGGTGCAAGCCTCCCAGCATTCTGGAGGTTGATGCAGGAGGATAAAGTTAAAACCTAGCCTGAGTAATTTAGGAACTTAGCCAGACCCTGTCTCAAGCGGCTGGAGATATAGATCAGTGGCACAACACCTGCCTGACAAGCACAGGATCCTGAGTTTGATTCCTGGTACCAAAAAAAAAAAAAAAAAGACTGTCTCAAAATATAAAATAGATAACAACTGGGGATATAGCTCAATGCAAAGGCCCTGGGTTCAACCCCCAGTATCACTTTAAAAATTGGAATTTTCATGTTTGCAGCATTGTTAATAATTTGGGGTTACAAGACAATATCACTCAGAAATTTGAAACAAGGTGGTCTTCTGAAAATGGAAAGAGAGATCAACACATAATGGAACAAAACAGACATGTAGTGCTGTGAAAGAATCAGAACAACCAGGGCCGTAAAACAATAGGGCTGTAATCTGGTTGAGTACATTAATTTGCTTAGGGAGAGCAGGCTAACTAAAAACCAGTTGTGTAGACTGCAGATCAAAATTGGCAGTTCCCACTTTAGGAAAGACCTGGGGAAAAGTACTATGGTCCACTGAGCAGACCTGTCTAGGCAAGTGACAGTTTTGTCACTCAGATGAAAATCTCTATCTGATGCTAGAAAGACTTGGACTTATAACTAACTACTGTCATTCTTGCTTCCTGATGACTAAGGAACAAAAGCTGATTACACTGAGCCCTCTGTGTGGCATAGACATGGGAAAGACGCTGCCAGGTAGGACGCACCGGATCCCTCTGGCCATTAGCTTTTGTTTATTTATATAAGCTTGGTCAATAAACTTGCCTTGAGTGTTGGCTATCACTGCCATGAGCCTGGCTAAGACAATTTGGCCACACAGCTAAGTGGGACAAGGAGGTGATGACACCAAATTCACCTTGAACTCAGGCTCCAAAGCAGACAGCTGCTCTTTGTGTGATAGGAGTGACCATTCAGAGAATTTTTCCATGATGCTGTGCCCACAGAGGGATGAAGGTGCTCAGCCCCAAGGTGAGGTATAGCCTGGTATCCAGTGTAATCCTCTCCCAATAAACTCCAGCCAGACTCATGAATGAGTAAGCTGCAAGCACTCTCAGGACTTCATTTCTTATTTCAGTAGAGGAGGCAGATCCTTTCTGAGCTTTGCACTGCTGTACCTCTCTTGTCCTGAGTTCTGCTAACTCATCTGGGCATTGTGCCCTGTCTACCACTTATAAACTGAACTGCTTTCCCCAACCTTTCCAGCAGTGAGAGAGGTGACAGTCACCCATCCCAAGTTTCCCAACACCATTATATGAGGACAGGAAGAAGTTTCTGTCTTCCTGCCTTAGTCCCAGGACACTCATCTGCCCTCCACAGTTCAGTTTTTAACTTTTTAGATAAATCCATACCTTTGTTCCTTAAACTTAAGAGATTTTCATTACACTTTTAGATTTATGAACTATTATTCTAGTTGGCTCACCACCCATCACTGCGCTCACTTCTTTCACACCTTATCTGACTAATCACTATGACAGTAACTGTATTTCCTTATCAGTAGTACCTAATAGCATAAACCACATCATCCCACAATCCTATGACAAAATTACATACACAATTACAACACATTAGCCACTCTGACATGGCCTCTGGACTGTGCTATGGAAGACCTCTCAGTTTGTGACAACTGGAATTAAGAGCGCCCATGATTCAGAGTATGGTTGTGCACACCTGTTTCCCCAGCACTAGAGAGTGAAGGAAGGAGGATCACCATGGGTTTGAGGCCAGCCTGGGTTATACAGTGAGACCCTGAAAAAAAAAAAAAAGAAAAAACCTGAAAAATATCTCACCATGGTAACACACTTTGGGAGGCTGAAGCCAGAGGACTGAAATGCAAGGCCAACTTGGACTACATCTTAGCAAGACCTTGTCCCAAAATGAAATGTAAAAAAGGGGCTAGGAATGTAGTTAATGTGAAGACCCTGGAGGGAACACACACACACACACACACACGAAGACAGACAGCACATTACAATCAACTGAAGAATAAAGAAAACACCCTGGCCTGAACCCTAACCCTGAGATTTTAACTAATTTAACTTATCACATTGAGTGTCTAGTGTTGAATGATCTAGGAGGCAGCATGGGGACTTCCTAAGATCAGCTGAGTAGCCTTACACAGAAAGGCAGCTGTGAAACCAACACAACCATCAGAAACTATGCAGAGAGACAGCGCAATGAATTTGCCCCTCATGCGCACCTGTGACCTGTGGGGATCGTTCTTCATTTTGGAGATAGAGAAACCGAGACTCAGAGAAGTCAGGTCACTGATCCAGTTTCATAGAGCTCTGAAGAGAACTGAGATTTGGAACCTGCCTGTCAAATGCATAAGTGGATACTACATTCTCACTCTCTGTGCCATCTGACCAAACCCAAACTAAACCAGGCACACAAACCTGATTACAGCTCCCTGAAGACCGCAGTAACTTCCTTCTATCTGCTTATCTGTGTCACCCTGATTTTATATCAGTAGGAAGGTATGTAGGTTGTCAATTGCTATGGGGCGACCTCACTAACAAAAGATGTCAATAAACAAGCTCAGTGTAAGCACAGAAAAAACTGTGTGAGCATTTCCCTACCCTGTCACCATGTATCTGGGGTGTCCTCCCTCTCCTGTCTTCTCTGCTTGTACTGTCTCCTTGGTTTTTTCCCACCCTCTCATCCACCCACCAGGGTTCCGACTCCTTAGTGGAAGGGCAGTGATGGAAACTTGGAGTCTCACTGGAGGAGACTTTTGATCCCAGAATGGGGTGTCATTAGCAATAAACTCTCCTGCTACCCATAAGTACAATGCACCATCAAGTTTATCCATATTCTGCATTTTCCTCTGTCTTGCCAAAGCCTCCTCCTGAGGAGAAAGAAGGTGAATGAAGGAGGGAAAGCTGGAGGAAACCCAATCTTGGCGTAACAACTGTCAGTCATCTCGTAACTTACAAGCAAAGGCGCCTTGACCTTTATTCACTGAACTGTTTGTGCCTTTGGCTTCTGACCCACCATCTTGCACTGCTGAGGGGAAGCTATTCCCAAACACAGGCCATCACACACACCTGGTTGCATCCAAATCCCCTGGCAAGAGCAGTCAGTCAAGGAACTCAGGAGCCTTTTTGTCTCATTGAAGCCAAGCACAGTAGGCTGCTCCTGGCCCATGAGGGCATTCTGGTTCCAACTCAAACAAGAGATACATCTGCCATGTGCTGACAGCCACTGCATTGGAGTTGTTCTGTATGAGAGCCTGCCCTTTGTTCTCATCTGTCATTTCCCTCATTTGCATCCTGCCCTTTCTACTCTGTCCCTTTTTCTCCTTCCTGGAACATTTCAGTCTCTTCTCACCTGATGCTGTAACTAGGCCTTGAAGATCCCAAACATTTTGACTGAGCTTTGAGATATGAACGCATTAGGGTTTTCCACAGAATCAGAACTAATGTTGTGTGACAAGAGGTGAGGGGGGCTAAGAAATCCAAACTCCATGGGATGAGTTGGCAATTCCAGCAAGAAACTGATGTCTTGAGTTTGAGGCAGCCTGGAGACAGAATTCCTTTCTCTTCCAGGGATTTCAATCCTTTCAGGCCTTCAATTAGTTGGGCGAGGTCCATCACATTACAGAGAGTAATCTGCTTTATCTAAAACCTACTAATTAACTATTAATGTTTCTAAAAGGTGGCACAGTATGCCAGCCATGGTGTGATCCCAGCACTCAGGAGGTTGAAGCAAGAGGTTCATAACAAGTTCAAGACCAGTCTATACTACATGGTGAGTTTGGCCCTGAAGCAAGGCCAGAGGATTGCTGTAGCTGCTGGTTTCAAACAGGAGCTTAAAGAGAATTCTTTCTATGGTCTGTTGGCCATTTAGGAACTTTGGAAATGTAATGGTCAATTCATCAGAAAGAAATAGCAGATGAGTATAGCAGACTTTGGGGGCCTGGAGGGGAGGGACCCTGGTGCATCGGGACCTGCACCATGCGGTGGACTCGGGGTGCCGGGAGAACAAGGTACTCCTCCCCTCTCTGAGGGGCGGATGTGAGCCTGCCAGCACTTGGGCTGAAAATGGAACATCTCATTTCGTCCTGTCCCCTGTCCCGTGTCCCTCCCCCCCCCCTTAGCAAGTGGGAGCCAGTTAACTGCACATCTTGTGAAAAGATTGATATGGTATTTAATATGAGCTGCCCATATGCAAAGATAAGAACAACCATTTGGAAGAAAACAGGAGACAATATGACAGATAGTAAAGATCTCGGGTTGTCTAGCTTTGAAATTTGTGCTTTCTTATGTCCCGTTCTGTTCTGTTTTGTTGTGTTTAATTTTACCCCCTTAAAATAAAATTTTAAAAATATATACATAGTGAGTTTGAGGCCAGCCTGGCTGAACAAGAGTAAGACCTTGTAGACAGATAGTTAGACAGACAGATAGCTAGATGCACAGCAACATCTAAACTCGGGTTTCATCTAACACCTAAGCACCACTGCCTAGCCATGTTGACACAGGAAATTAACCATGACCTGGGCACAGTGGCACACAGCTATAATCCCAGCACTCAGGGAAGCTGAAGAAGGAAAATTGAGAGTTTAAGCCCAGCCAGGGCAATTTAGTGACTTAGCAAAACCCTTTCTCGAAATAAATTTAAAAGGGCTGGGAGATATCTCAGTGCAGAGGTCCTGGGTTCTGACCCTAGTACTGAAAGAAAAAGAAATTAACCATCATCACTAAGGTGAACGGAAGATAGAGGATGTCAACTAGAGCCTCTAGAAAGAGGAGAAAGTGTTGTGCCCAGCTGTGCACCTTTCTCAATGGAAACCCTGGAACTCTTCAGAATGGGATTAAAGAAAGGAAAGAGAAGCCACAAACCCTGGGAGCTCAGCCCTAGCAATGTACAGAAGGTGCCAGGCCCACAAGCCTATGTTCTGAACCCAGAGGCCCTTTCTTACACTGCTGGATGAATTCTTCATCTTCCCCATTACGTGTAAGCCATTCAATTTAGAAGCAAAATTGCTGATGAGGGACCAGAAGAACTGCCAAGGAATACAAAGCTCTACTCCTGTACCATTTCACTCACACAATATTATCAGCAGTAACATTGATGTTGCACTCTTGAAATTGTTTTATGTAAATGTATGCCAACACAATGAAACCAAATATATTGATGTTACTAGCAAGACTTTGAATGTAAGAGAAAAGAAATGCACCTATCAATAAATAAAACTTAAAGAAAAAATTGTGATGTTAAATTGGACTTGTCAGTGTGAACACATAACTGTGCTCTTTAGTGCATTTTCTAGCCTTGAGCACTAAAAGGAACTAAAATGAGGACATCCCAGGGGGATGAGCACAACTAGGTTCCGGACTGAACGTTCACGTACAATTCCCTGGACAAAGGCACAAGGACACCTCAGAGAAATGGTTGGATTCAGGGTTCCCCTAGAGGACACAAAGATGAACCCAGGATATCTTTGGCCAGAAAGTAAACAAAATACATAAGGAAAACAGGAGGGAAGCCATTTGGTAGTATCTACAGGAGTTAAACACACCCTTTGAACAGCAATTCCACCCTTTAGTATGTGTCATGAACCCCAGCCCAACATAGGTTTTCTGAAGGACAAGTAATAGAATGTTCATAGCAGCCCTGTTACATACTGCATGTTATGTAGCAGCGCACAACAGTAAAACCCTAGAATCGTCCTCAAGGCCCACCTACCTTAGAATAAATACAGAAGTGGCAGGAGCAATGAAAGATTCAAATGCGTGACTTCGCACAACATGGACGAAGCTCATAATGCAATGATGAGAAAAAAAGCACAACTAAAAAGAGTACATGCTGTGTACTTCCATATCCACAAATTTCCCAAACCAGTAAGATCTTTAATAGTTAGAATAACAACTGAACATTTGCTATGTGAAAAATTTTTGGAACTGTAGGCTTAATTTTTTGTGCTTTTATCTAATATTAACATTAATATATATGTTATATTTCAGTGTAAAAGTTATACCTAAAAAAAAAGTGATCTTTAATCCCAGTACTCGTGAGGCTGAGGCAGGAGGATCATTGCAAGTTCAAAACCAGCCTGTACTACAAAATGAGCTCAAGACCAGCCTGAACTGCATAGTGAGACCTTGTCTCAAAAAGACCAAAAAAACCCAAGTGGTCTTGCCAGGCATGGTGGTGCTCACCTATCATTCCATCATTCAGGAAACTGAGGCAGGAGGATCACAAGTTAGGGGCCACCCTGGACTATGGGTCATGTTCAAGGCCAGCCTGGACTATAGCAAGACCCTATCTCAAAAAAAAATTTTAAAAAGAAAAGGAAAAAAACACCCTTAAATATAGAAGGGATGATAAAATTTAAGGATCACCATTGTGTAACTCCTGATACAATGATCCACTCTCACATCAATCACTGATGGAAACTAAAACCATCCAGTGAAAACCTGTTCCATGCAAACATACAAAGAATGCCAAAGACTCATCCAGAGACTGCTCACTTGCACGCAAGAGAGCCATTAATTATGTTGAACTCACTATGCAGCCCCAACTGGCCTTTAGCTCTCAGAGGGCTTCCCCAGTGCTGGGAATAAAGCATAAGCCACCACACCCAGCTAGGAGAACCTTTATTACCCTGTAATAGAGAGGCCTGGTGGCCATGGCCTTAAGCCAGTGACTGAGTTTAGTACAAATAATAGAACGCTGTGGCGTTCTGTGTCACCTGGTATGATTCAAGCAATTAATCAAGCAATATAACCTAAGGCAGTGCAGTGTCTTCACCACTTTTGAATCACCTGAGGATTTTCAAAATCCCACTCCAGCTACAGCAGCATCTGCGAGACAGGGCCACACCGCTGTATTTTTTAGTTTCCCAGGTAACTGCAATGGACAGTTAAGATATTATGGACAAAAATGTATCCCCAAATCTAGCTCCTGGTTTCAGTTATGTACAGGGCATAAAACAAAGATTCTTAATGCTGACTCTACATTTGAACCATCTAGGGAATTTTGAAACCAGGGTTACCTCAGCTGTGTCTCCAGTGAATCCGATGCAATTAGATGAGATTAGAACTCAAGGATTTATTTTCTTTTCTAGGTCTTACATTTTATTTAAGTAACTTCCCATAAGAACAGAATGGACCAATTACTCCCGCTTTCCTGTCAGGCCAATTCTGCCTTCAAAAATGCAAATGAATGATGTAAAGAGGCTTTGCAAGCCCACCAAAAACAGGCAATGCTGTCTGAGATGATTCAGATTTGTGCAGACATTGGCCCCTCATATGTACAAAGGGCTGCTTTGGCAGCAGCTATCACCCAGCTATTCATCCACAGCCTAAAGGAAAAAGAAAGAACAATGTTATTTTATCAGCTGCAAGGATAGGGACATTTTGCCCAAAATTGCTCTGATGAACCTGTAGGGGCAGCACAGCCACTATCTGTCATTTCAACCTTCTAGTATCTGTTCAAAGATAGACGAGGATATCACTGGGCTAGTGAGTGTAGATCCAAAACTGGTGTGGAGACCTTCCCTAGCCCCACTGAACAGGGGTGGCGCTCTCGGTAATTCCTTCCCAGTTCTACCCTTCACTGACAAGCACATTTCTGACCTCTGGCAAGCATATGGACCTTCACTCCAAGCAACAGTGGGACTCCTGCTAGGCCACAGCAGTCTCACTTTAAAAGGTCTCTAGGTTTTACCTGGTGTCATCAATGCTGATTATACAGGATAAATCAAAACTTTGGTTCAAATTATTCAACACATCATTCAGATCATCCCAGACTCTCGTATCACTCAATTGGTCATTCTTCCTTTAACAAAAACTGGAAAATCCGTAAATAAAGAAAGAGGATCCAAAGATTTTGGGTCCTCTGATACTTATTGGGTATAACAGATTAAACAAGATCATCCCAAGGTGGAACTGATTATTTTTTTTCTTTTTTTTTTATTTAAAGAGAAAAAAACAAAACAAAATAAAACAGAATAAAGGGTAGCGACAATACAGTATTCCAAGGAAAGAAGGAAAAGTACAACAACAATAAAACCTAAGAAATTGTTACTTGACTAATTACATACTGATTTCTTGGAAATAGTTGTTCAAGTTACAAAGTTAAAACATGTAAAGTAGACAAACAGTGAGACTGTTAACAGTTCTGCTCCACGATCTGACAAAAACAGCAATATGGTCATCCATCTTACCCACTTAAATATACTTGCAGTTATATCAATAGGGTAAAATTAAACACAACAAAACAGAGCAAAGTGGATCATAAGAAAGAAATGTAAGACATAAATTTCAAAGCTAGACAATTGGAGATATTCACTCTCTATCATACTGACTCTTGTTTTCTTCCAAATAGTTGTCCATATTGTCACATATAGGGAATTCACATGAAACAACCTAGTATGGAATTGATCTGAGCAGGACGAGGAGGGTATTACAGGTCTACAAGACCAGATATTAGGGAAGCCATGAATGGCTGTCATACTGTCTCTCATTCTCCTCAAAACAGCTGTCCATACCCTCATGTGTGTTGAACTTAAACAAGGCAAAGCAAGCTAAGATCACTTAGAACAAAAAGTGATAGTTTTGCTGGACTTCACATCATGACATTATGGAATCAGCACTGGGTATTGTAGTGTCTCTTTTTCTTCAAAG
>PVJX010040980.1:0-14892 GCA_004027295.1 Dolichotis patagonum | reverse complement strand
CACATAGAGAGAAAAATCAGCAAAGAAATAACACAACAACAAATGGACTTGATAGACATATACAGAATGTTCCATTCCACAACATTAGAATATACATTCTTCTCAGCAGTACATAGGACATCTCTAAAAAAGACCATATACTAGCTCACAGAACATATTTAAGTAAATGCAAAAGAATTGAAATTATCCCATGTATGCTATCAGATCAAAGTGCCATGAAACTAGAAATTAATGATACAAGCAAATGCAAAAACCCCACAAACACATGGAAACTGAATAATACATTCTTTAGCAATCAGTAGGTCACAGAGGAAATTAAAAAAGAAATTGAACAATATCCACAAGCAAACAAAAATACAAATGCAACTTACTGAAATTTGTGGGATGCAATGAAAGCAGTCCTCAGAGGAAAACTTATTGCACTGAGTTCCCATATCTGGAAAACAGAACATACACAAATAAACAACCTAATGTTACACCTCAAGCATCTAGAAAAATAACAAGCCAAGCCCAAAGCCAAAAGAAGTGAGGAAATTATAAGATAAGAGCAGAAATTAATGCAGAGACTAGGAAAACAATACAAAGAATCAATGAATCATAGAGTTAGTTCTTTGAAAGAATAAATAAAATTGATAAGCCCCTAGCCAACCTTATTTTAAAAAGGAAAGAAAAAACTCAAATTTATACAATAAGGAAGGAAAAACGTGAAATTACTATAGACTCTGTGGAAATACAGAAGATCATCAACACCTATTTCAAAAATCTCTACTCTTATAGGTTTGATAACACAGAAGAAATGGACAGATTCCTAGAAACATATGAACTACCAAAGCTGGGTCAGGAAGATATAGAGCTGCTAAATAACCCAATTTCTATTACTGAACTTGAAAATGTAATTAAGTTCTTGCCAACAAAGATGAGCCCAGGTCCAGACATATTCACTGTGAAATTCTACAAGAAATATAAAGAAGACTTAATTGCAAGGCTCCTCAAACTATTCAATGAAATTGAAAGGGAAACAATTCTTCCTAAGTCATTCTTGGAAGCAAATATTACTCTAGTAGCAAAACCTTAGAAAGATCCAATTAAAAAATAGAACTATAGGCCAATCTCCCTAAAGAACATAGATGGAAAAATTCTCAGTAAAATATTGGCAAATGGGATGCAGCAAATCATCAAGAAGATTATACACCATGACCAAGTGAGATTCATCCCAGGAACACAAGGATGGTTCAACTTAAGTAAATCAATAAGTGTAATCCACCATATCAATAGAGCCAAAAGTAAGAACCACATGGTCATCTGTATACATGCAGAAAAAGCTTTTGATAAGGTTCAACACTCACTCATGATAAGAACCTTACAGAGAATTAGAATAGATGGCCTTTACCTCAATCTGATAAAGGCCATTTATGACAAACCAACTGCCAGCATCATATTAAATGGCCAAAAACTGAAAACCTTTACCTTAAAATCAGGCACAAGGCAAAGATGTCCCTTATCACATATTAAACATAGTACTATTCAACATAGCTCCTATGCAACATAGTACCGGAAATACTAGCCAGGGCAATTAGACAAGAGAGAGAAATAAAAGGAGTAAATATAGGAAAAGGGCAAGTTAAATTATCATTATTTGCAGATGACATGATACTCTACATAGAAGACCCTCAAAATTCTATTGAAACACCCCTAGAGATGATAAATGAATTCTGCAATGTAGCTGGGTACAAAGTCAATACTCAAAAATTAATAACATTCCTATACACTAATAACAAAAGCACTGAGAGTAAAATAAGAGAAGCCACACCCTTCACACTAGCATCCAAAAAAATGAAATGCTTAGGAATTAATCTCAGGAAAGAAGTAAAAGAGCTATATGGGGAAAATTACAATACCCTGAAAAAAGAAATTGAAGATCTCAGAAAATGGAAAGACATCCTTTGTTCATGGATAGGGAGAGTAAATATTGTCAAAATGGACATTCTCCCAAAATTGTTATACAATGTCAATGCAATCCCAATGAAAATACCATTAACATACCACATAAATCTAGAGAAATCACTCCTAAAATTCATCTGGAACCAGAAGAGACCTAGAATAGCAAAGGCAATTCTAAGCAGCAAAGGTAAGGCAGGAAGCATCACAATCACTGACTTGAAGTTATACTACAAAGCTACTGTAATAAAATCAACATGGTACTGGAATAAAAACAGATCTGAAGATCAGTGGAATAGATTGTAAGATACAACCAAACCACAAACACACTCAGCCACCTTATCTTTGATAAAGGAGCCAAACATGTTTGCTAGAAGAATGATAGTCTCTTTAATAAATAGTGCTGGAAAAATTGGCTATCCATATGCCAAAAACTAAAACTAGACCCACGCCTATCACCAAGTACTAACCTAAAATCTAAATGGATCAAAAATCTAAATATTAAAACAAAAACAGTAAATCTATAAGTAGGAAAAACTCTTGAAGACATGGGGTAGGTAGAGAACTCATGAATAATAATCAAACTGCATGGGAAATACTTCCCAGAATCAATAACTGAGATCACATTTTATTGAAGAGATTCTGCACATCCGAAGAAATCTCCAGCGTATTGCAAAGGAAACCCACAAACTCAGAAAAAATCTTAGTGAACTGTCCCTCAGACAAAGGACTTCTATCTAGAACTTATAAAGAATTAAAAAAAAAAATCAGACCCCCAAAATTCAAAGACCCAATCCAAAAATGGACAACCGAGATGAACACACAGTTCTCAGATGAAGAAATATGAATGGCAAATAAATACATTAAAAAATGCTCATTATCACTAGTCATTACAGAAATGCAAATCAAATGCATTACAGAAATGTAAATTAAAATCACACTGAGATTCCATCTCACTCCAGAAGAATGGCCAGGATCAAGAAAACTACCAACAACAAATGGTGGAGAGGCTGCAGGGAAAAAGGAACTCTTCTGCACTGTTGGTGGGAGTGTAGACTGGTGCAACCACTGTGGAGATCAGCCTGGAGATTCCTCAAAAAGCTGGGTATGGAAGTCCAATTTGACTCAGCTATTCCGCTTCTAGGCATATTCCCAGAAGAACTGAAAACATCATACCACAGTGATATATGTGCAACCATGTTTATAGCAGCACAATTTGTAATAGTCAGATCTTGGAAACAACCTAAGTGCCCATCAACTGAGGCATGGATAAAAAAGATGTGGTAATTTTGTACAGAGTACTACTCAGCTATAAAGAATGATCACATTGAGATATTTATAGAAATATGGTTGTAACTTGAGACCATACTCATAAGTGAAATAAATCAAACTCACATGTATGAATACCGTATAGTCACCCTAGTGTAAGAAATGGTAAGAGTACATAAGATTTTATGGTAATCATGATTCACCATTACATTGCCTTATAATGTTTTCATTCATCAGTTGGAATGGTTTTATTCTGTTTTGTTTGATTTTGTTATGTGTGAAGGTATGAACAGCTGTTTTGAAGAAAACAAGACATTATGGTAGCCATTGCTGATTTAATATTCTCCTGCTTTGAAGTCTTACCATGCTTTGGTTTTTCTATTGCCACTGATTCTATCATATTGTGTCTTACTGGATTTTAATATATGTGATAGTATAAACAAACTTTGTATGGGAAATGAGATATTATAGTAGCCATTGTTCATTTTCTGTTATTTGGTTCAGAATGTCTTGTAATTCTTTCATTCTCTTGAGTGGTTTTATACTATTTTGTTATGCTTGATATTATTGTATGTGAGGTCATGCTCAGCTATTACAAAGAAAGAGACATATGGTAGCTACTGTTAATGTCCGGTTGTCTTATTGTAAACTGCTGTGTTGCTTACCTTGTTCTGTTCTGATCTGCTTTATTCTGTCCTCTTTTGTTTTATTCTCTTTAAAGTAAAAACATTTTTAAAAAGATATAACTTATACCTAAGAATCCTAAAAATAAATATATAAATAAAATGCGCTGGGGGGAAAATAGAGCAATAGAACAGGAAGAGATTAGAAGCAAGGCAGGAGGACAAGAGAAAATTATGCAGACTTTGGGAAACTGGTGAAGAAAGCAGGAGTGAAAGAGACAAGAAAGGAATGAAGACAAGAACATAACTGTACAACAGGAAAAAAAACTCTAGAGCTAAATTTCACATTTATATAAAAATAAAGAAAAATTTAGAGAAAAAAGAAAATCAAAAGAAAATTAAAGAAGAAAAAAAGAAAAAAAGTTCACTTCAGAGCATGTCTGTGCTGTCGTTTGTAGACAAAATGGGCAGCCACAGCCCGTATCCATGTTGGTTAATCCCAGCAAACCTGTACCTTTAGTTACACTGAAGTTCAGTCTGGTTTCTGGTTTTGCTCAGCCTGCAGTACTTGTGTTTCTCCTGATGGCTTGAACAGGCTCCCTGCTGGTCTGTGCCTGGCTCCCTAATATCCTGCCAACTTGAGCTTGGTTCCACCTCCAACATAGGGAGGCACTAGTTGGAGCCAGCCCACACCTTCCCTGAATTCCAAGTCTTCACTGAGGTGGTTCTTTAACCCAACTAAATTACCAGCCACTGCAGTGCACTGCGTGTACTGCTTTTCTCCATGGAGACCACTGGGGTTGCCAGTAATCACCCTGCATCTGCAGGCATGAGCCGCCTTCCCTCGCAGTGAGTCAGTAGTAAGGGAGAAAGTGCTACAGGCCACATCTTTCTTCTGTAGTTAAGTCTGTCCTATCCCTCTCCTCATGGGTTCAATTCTTGCTTCAGATTCTTGCTGAGTCCTGGGGACCCACTTCCTTTTTTCTCTTCCTCACATTGCTATATTCCATTGTCTGGACACCAAATCGCAGAGAGTCTTTTTCTCTGCTACTCACCACTCTGCCATCTTACAGCCTCAAGTTAATTTTTTATGTGAAAATTTTTTGAAAGAACAATAAAGTTCAGTAAACAGAATCTCTTTTGTTTTCCTGACTAATACACTTTTGAGCAGTTGTGTTTAGGCATACGAAGTGTTGCTTACATTGTCTCCTCGTTGAAATAACAAAGAAAAACCCTCTTTCTGGGATACTGTAATAGATGTGGACAGAAAAATGATCCTGAGTTAATGTGAGGCAAGGTTCATTGCAGTGCCCTTTCGAGTTTGACAAGGAAAAGCCATGCTTTATAGCAGAGGAGACAATAAAAACCAGGTATTGGCAATATGACATTGAAAGGTAAAATATGAATCAGTCTTTGTTGTAGCAAAAATGAAAAATTACTAAGTGCCTTCAGAAAGGAAGGTTACCTTTAGTCTAGTTTAATAAAAATCGCACAGATGTGTGTATTTATCATTTGTTGTTGTATATAAGTGATTAGTAGGATACTGGCTAAGCCTGATTTATTAATTTATATTTTTATGATATAAGTGGTACAGTCATAAAGTTTATTAATATCTTGGTAAAGACTTTTATTTGGTAAAATTTTGTACAGTTTCTTATATAAGTACTGTATCATTGAATAGAGAAGTATTATCAAAGGATATATTGTATAATAAACATAAACTAAAATAAGTCTACAATCTCAAACTACATTTAAGTTTTCGGCATAGTGCAGGCTTATAATCCCAGTATTTGGGAGACTGAGATAGGAAAATCATTGTGATTTCAAGGGTAGCCAGGGCTACATAGCAATACCTTCTCTCAATAAGCCAAGAGGGGAAAAGAACACAAACTAGAGTTAATTTATCTAAATAGGTGTTTCAGTAAATTAATACAAGTTCCTTTGATTATTTACTCCAACAAATATATTTCTCCTAACCCATAAATTTTGTCTGCACGTTTGAGCTTCTTTTTATGTGAAACACAGTTAGAAAAATGTGTTCAATGGTAAATTTCTTTTTTTTTGCTTTTGGTAAAAATGTATTCTTTTCCTTCTGTGTGCTTCTTATAATAATGCTTTTTTCAATGTTTGGCATGACAGATAAATTCAAATATTAGTACTAAAATTTTACTACTTTGTCTTAGTGTTTATCTTCACTCTTATTAGCTAAAATTAAATTTTTCTAGAAGATTTTTCACCAGCACATCTAAAGATGCATAAATCAGAAATCATTAATTTATGGGGGATGGATGGGCTGCACTATTATTGTGGACACACAGAAGTGGCGGGGTCATATAAGTGTCACTCTGCTTTTTGATTTAGACTGATCATTATTCACTGGGTCATACATAATACAGAGATGGGTTCTAGACAGTCATTATTGTAGTAGATTTGTGAAGGTCATCATATAATGTATTATTAACCTACAGTACATCTTCAGATGTGAAAGGAGACATAAAAGGAAAAGGGAATCAAAAGTGTTTTTAGTGGGTCACAAAGTTTTTGCTTCAGTATTTGGCTGTCTTTTGCAGAGCATCTTTTCACTATTAACTTATGGGTGTTTATTTGCTTTTTGTTTGGTAAAACATTATACAGTTTCTTACATAAGTACTGTATCATTGAATTGAGAAGTACTATCAAAGCATATATTGTATAATAAACATAGATATTATAGCATCAATTCTTGTTTCAGCAAAATAAAACATAGTAATAGCAACTAAGTATAAATATTTCTTTCTTGTCTCCAGTATTGACATCAGATAACATATTGGCAAACAAAATGAGAGACAAGATTGTAAATAAAACAATTGAAATTTGGGGGAATTTATGACCCTGGATGTTGACATTTTTCCAAGAAAATGTGAAATCGAAGGATTTGCTTTTTGGATTACATTTGGATGCAGAATTGATACCACATGAAGTCTGAATTACTACAATCAGGCTCATCTTGTTTTCTGTGCTATCTGCTTAGGCAAGGAGCATAAGAAATAGTTTAGGCCGCTGGATGTGCCATCCTTTCCAAGCAAGCAGCTTTGTACTCTTTGTTCTAATCTCCTGTGCTGCCCTACACACTAGATGCTGTGATTTGAGTAGGGCCTGAATGCATCCCCCAGGGTTTCATTTGACCATTTAATCTCCATTGTGAAGTACTACAAAGGTGGAAATTTCACCCAAGCCCAGTACCTAGAAATACTACCTTTGGGAATGACTAGATTAGAAAATTCCAAGTTTAGTATGGTGGCACGTGCCAGTAATCCCAGCACTCAGACAGCTGAGTTAGGAGGATCACCACAAATTTGAGTCCATCCTAGACTCTATAATGGGCTCAAGGCCAGCCTAAACTGTATAACTAACCTTGTCGCAAAAAACAAAAAACAAAAACAAAAAAAAAAAGCTTAGAAAATTCCATTAGGGTGGAGCTGTCCTAATCCATTGCTGGTGATATACCTGCAAACATAGGACTCCAGCAGAAAGAAACTTGCATTGTGTCATCAACGGATGTTATGCCTACATAACAGCATAATGTTATGCCTGCATCAATGGATGTTGGACTGCAAAAGAACCAAAGTAACTCTGTTAAATGAAGTTATTCTTATGATTTGCATCTGAAACTTCTGTCCTCACGAAATGTGTGACAAAAGCTTAGTTGCCAACATGTGGCAGTATTGTAACAAACTTTAGGGGGCACAGCCTCACTAGGAGGTAACTGAGGCATGGCCTTGAGGGGTATATTGGAATCTCTCTCTGTCTCTCTCCGTGTGTGTGTGTGTGTGTGTGTGCGTGTGCCTTGCCCTGGTTCCCAGGCATAATAATGTGTGTTGTTCTCTATCACACAGTCACTGCCATAGTGATGTTGACCATGAAATGAAATGGAACTTCCGAACCTGAGTCAAAATAAAATTTTCTTATCTTAATTTGCTTTTCTTGAGGTATTTTGTCACACTGACGGAAAGTAACCACAGTTACCCAGTTTGTGTTGTATTCTTAGTAATAGGAAATAGACTAAAATAGTTAGAAGTCACTCTCCTGCTCTGAGTCATATAGGGAGGCATCAAATCTAGAGGACTTATAGTTTAAACACCACACATAGCACTTTTAAAATTTTTTTGCAAGAATACTTCTGCTTCATTAGTTCTCTATGTAGGAAATGAGGTCTCTGTCTTTTACTTTATGGAATAGTTTTCTGCTTGGATTGGAATAAGCCAATAATATAGTGAAAGGTATTAATCTTTGAAAAGAAATTTCCTTCAATAAAATAAGAACCAGTAGCTCGCATTGCATTGAATACAAACTTTTCATGATTTGACTTAAACCTACTTACACACCCTATCTCTTTATATACCTAAGCTATTCCTGAACTTTGCTGTATTCATTTTTGAGAAACAGGTCCAATATCAATGTCTCAGTAAAGACTTTTTTCTTTCAAAAAAATTTGCTTTGGTCACAGTACCTACACGCTCTAGTGCACTGCTTTAGGCGCTTAACTGTTTCTACCTGTAATAGGCATAGCGGTCATAGCACAGTCTACTCCCAATACAGAAAAACAGGCCCCAAGTTATTGTGGCACCAAAGAAAGATGCATACAGATCCAGGACTGCATGGACTGCCATTTACTGGGGGACTTACTGATACAAGCATGATCTTGAACAGCAAGACCAAGTCAATTCTACAATTTTGGGTCAGGAGGAGGCATGGATATTTTGGTGAAGACAAAAAGGATTTCATCTAAGATTGTATATGCCTAGCTTCTCTCAAACATATCAGAGTCAGATACAATCCTGTTTTGAGTTTTGGTTTTAATTATTTCTCTAATGATTTGGTTAATTTTTACTGTGTTAAGAAATTTTGCATGAAAAAACTGCCTCGGGCAGTTCTCAGAGGCAGTCAGCAAGATGCAGTCATATCATGCTGAATCTGTGTGTTCCATGCCCTGTAAAATGCTCTTGCAATCTCCTGTGGCCCTTTTATCTGCAATGTACCCTCAGCCTGCTAGGAGTTTTAGGGCCCTTTAAGCGGTAGGCTGTGAGGCCATTTGTTAGATCTGCATGCAGAATCTGCAGCAGCATTAGGGAAAAAGGCATGAAAAGAGAAAGAGAAAGAATATGGAAATAATAATAATGATTTATTTTTCCCAACAAGAGCACCAAGAACTAATCCAAAAATTTACCATGTCTTCTATAAAATGGTAAGTGGGCTGGTTGGAACAAAGACCAAGTTGAGGTCCCCAAGACATTAGTTCATTCAGGACATAAACCCTAAGCAGAGGTCCACAATCCAACAGGGCCAATAGGAACCAATTTAGGATGACTGGAGACTCCTTGAACGACAGCAAAACAATCTGACTTACCTGATGGAACAACCTTTTGATCACCTGCTGAACTGTCCTCTACATTAGATTCAATGCCTGTGCTGCATGAAATAGAAGTGCTGTCTGTCTGTGTGTTAACTCTGGCTGAGTAGCACCTGGATATGGAAGACCTTTGGGGCAGGAGGCAGAGCCTCCAAAGATCATGAAGAACGAATATGTCTGCTGTATGGCTATTTTAATTCACTAATGCATTATCAAGGATTTGAGTTTTGCTGTCCAAGGTGGGTTTGCATACTGGGGCCAGCATCTGCTGGTTTAATAAACCATTCTCTTTCTTTACCAGTCCTGTCCCTGGATGGTTATGTGGCACTGGAAATTGATACCATACATCATACAATTAAACCAAATACGAATGGCACATCCTGCAGAATGGGCACCTCAGTCACTATCCATGCATGAACCGTACCTATATTACAGTCATCTTCTCAAGATCTTTGATCATGGAAATGTAATTAGTTCTATTGCTAGGAATACTCTTAATAAAGACTACAAGACTGTGTCTACATAGAATAAAGCATATTTATATAATTTATTGTTTTTGCAAAGGTCAGTATAACTAATCTTCCAATCCTGAATGGGTTGGTGTCTGTCCCTCTATGTGGATAAAATTACTGAGTTGAAGGTGAGTGTACAACTGACACTTGCTTTCCACCAGCAAGACATTTATTTGCTGGCAATCTTCCCCCTTGTCTGCATTCCATCATATTTAGCACCTGTATGTCCACTCTTTCTATGTGGCAACTAGGCTAAGTGGGTTAGAGCTGGGGCTGCACCTCAAGCAGAGTGTCTGCCTCCATATTTCCAGGGGTACAGGTTTTGATGTGAGTAGGTGTGTGAAACATACCCCATTGTACATGTAGTTGTTTTGATGTTTGTTTCCATGTCAGGCCTTTCTAGTGAGGCTTCCACAGTATAGACAATTATTTGGTTTGTCATTGTGCCATGAAATGTAAGACCTTGGTACACGGCTTGATTTTCAATGTAAATAGGCAATGGCCACGGCTCTTGAGGATATGGTGCTCATAACCCTGTGAACTGGCTGCTCTGATTTTCTTCTTTTTCAAACCAGATAGTATCGCTGGCAGGTTGTGTTGCAGAATAAATACAAGAATATGGGTTTCCTCTGCTGGACACATTACTCTACCAAACATACTAATGTACAGGGATCCCCTTTCTGTATTTGTGAGACTATAGCCAGTAGGATGCTGACTTGGGTGGTGAGGAGTTTTCAAAAACAACTGTATCTAATTCTATTTGTAGCTAAGGAGTCAATTATATATTGCAAAAACACTGGTTTGTTACAAATAGGCATGCTATTTATTTACAGCAGGTTCTACATTATAGCAAATTTTGGAGGCTGAGACAAACTTTGTGCCAATTCCTTTTTATTTTTAAATTTTATTTAAAGAAAAAAAACAGAAAATTGGGAAGAAACAATAAAGAATTTTTAAAAAGTAAACACTAAGAAATCACTAGTTGATAAATTAAATATTGTCATCTTAAAAATAGTTGTTCAAGTTACAAAATTAAAGCAGTGCACATTCAAACAGTGAGACTGAAAACAGTTCTGCTCAACTATCCAACAAAATCTTAGTTATATGGTTATCTATCTTACACACTTAGTCATACATGCAGTTATATCCCTTGGAGCACTTTCCTTTCTTTTTTACAATAGCAATTACACATTTTGAGTCTTATTGCTCTTACAGTTTGTATTATTTTTACACTAGAGACACAATGTGATATTTATAAATATGATTCTTACTTATTTCACTTACGAGCATAGTCTCAAGTTGCATCCATTTACCTATAAAGGTCTCAAGATCATCCTTTTTTATATTTGAATAATATTCCATTGTATAAAAATACCACATCTTTTTCATCTGCTCTGTGCTTGATGGGCATTTTGGTTATTTCCAAGATTTAGCTATTACAAATTGGGCTGCCATAAACATGGGTGCACATATATCACTGTGACTTGACCTTTTCAGTTTTTCTGGGAAAATATCCAGGAGGGGAATAGCTGGATTGAATGGAACTTCCAATCCTAGTCTTCTGAGAAATCTTCATACTGATTTCCATAGTGGCTGCACCAGTCTGCACTCCCACCAACAGTGGAGCAGTGTTCCTTTTTTTCCGCAGCCTCGCCAACATTTGTTATCAGTTGATTTCTTGATGGCAGCCATTCTTTCAGGAGTGAGATGAAATTGCAGTGCTGTTTTAATTTTCATTTCTGGAATGACCAGTGATGGTGAACATTTCTTCATGTATTTATTTGTATATCTTCATCTGAGAAATGTGTGTTCATCTCAGATGCCCATTTTTGGATTAGGTCTTTGAATTTGGGGGGCCTGATTTTTTTTAATTCTTTCTATGTTTTGGATATAGATCCTTGGTCTGAGGGATTGCTGGTTAAAATTCTCACCCATTCTGTGGGTTTACTTTTCACTCTATTGGCGATTTCTTTTGAAGTGCAAAGACTTTTCAATAGCGTGAGATCCAGTTGTTGATTCTCTAAAGTGTTTGCTGTGCAGTTTGCATTTTGTTCATGAAGTCTCTGCCTACCTCTATGTGTCTAAGACTTCTACCTATCTTGTCTTCCAGTAGATTTAGTGTTTTTGTTTTAATATTTAGATCATCATTCCATTTTGATTTTGTTTAGTGCATGATGATAGACATGGGTCTAGTTTCAGTATTCAGCATGTGTAGAGCCAATTTAAATAAATAAATCCAACACTATTTATTAAAGAGGCTATCCTTCTTCCAGTGAACATATTTAACCCCTTTGTCAAATATCAGGTGGCTGAGTGTCTTTGTAGTTATGTTTGCATCTTCTAACCTGTTCCATTGATCTGCAAGTCTATTTCTTTGCCAGTACCATGCTGATTTTATCACTGTAGATTTGTAGTATAGTTTCATGTCAGGAATTGAGATGTGCCCTACTTTGCTTTGTTGCCCAGAATTGCCTTTGCTATTCTAGGTTTCTTCTGTTTCCAAGTTAATTTTAAGATTATTTTCTCTAGATTTTTAATGTATGTTAAAGGTATTTTGATTGGGATTGAATTAAATCTGTGTAACAGTTTTGGGAATATGGTCTTTTTCATGACGTTGGTTCTTCCTAGCCCAAAGCAAGGAATATGCTTCTATTTTTTACTATCCTCTTCAATCCCCCCCTTTTTTAGCATAGTATAATTTTCAGCATATAGGTCTTTTGCATTCTTGGTTAGGTTGATTCCTAAGTATCTCATTTTTTTAGATGTTATTGTGAAAGACAATATTTTTATAATTTCTCTCAGTGAATTTTTGTTTGTGTACATGAATGCTATTTTCTTTGAGCATTGACTTTGTACCCAGCTACAATGCTGAATTTGTTTATTACCTTTAGTAATCTTTTAATGGAGTTTTTTGAGTCTTCTATATAGTGTGTTATGTCATCTGCCAACAGTGATAATTTAATTTCTTCCTTTCTTGTTTTTATTTCTTTTATTACTCTCTTATCTGATTGCCCTAGCTAATATTTCCAGAGCTATACTGAATAGGAGTGGCGATAGTGGACATCCTTGTGTTGTTCCTGATTTTGAAGTGAAAGCTTTCAGTTTTTTTTCCATTTAGTATAATGTTCGCTGTTGGTTTGTCATAGATGACCTGTATGAGTTTGAGGTAGACATGGTGTATTCTGAATATCTGAAGGGTTTTTGTCATGAACAGTGTGGGACTTCATCAAAAGCTTTTACTGTGTCAATTGATATGACCATGGGTTTTTTTTTAGGGGGGGTGGTTCTGTTGATGTGTTGTATTGCATTTACTGATTTGCATATGTTAAACTATCCCTGCATTCCTGCAATGAATCCCACTTGGTCATGATGTATAATCTTCTTGATGATTTACTGAATTCTATTTGCCAGTATTTTATTGAGAATCTTTGCATCAATATCATTAGTGAGATTGGCCTATAGTTCTCCTTTTTGGTTGGGTCTTTCTCTGGTTTTGGTATCAGAGTAATATTTGTCTCCAGGAATGATTTAAGGAGGATTGTTGCCTTTTCAATTTCATTGAAGATTTTAAGGAGTATTGGCATCAAATCTTCTCTAAATTTCCTGAAGAATTCAGCTGTGAATCCATGAGGACCTGGGCTTTTCTTTATTGGTAAGATTTAAATTTTGTTTTCAATTTCAATAGTTAATATTTGGTTGTTCAAAATTGCTATATCTTTTGGTTGAGCTTTGGTAGTTCATACATTTCTAGAAATCTGTCCATTTCCTCTGTGTCTTCTACCCTCTGCGAGTAGAGATTTTCAAAGTAGATGTTCATGATCTTTCGAATTTCCATGGGGTCTTTAGTAATTTCCCTTTTTTCAGTCCTTACTGCATGAATTTGTTTCTTTTCTTTCGTTTTTAAAAAATTTTATTTAAAGAGAAAAAAAAACAAAACAGAATAAAGGATAGCAACAATATAGAATTCCAAGGAAAAAAGGAAAAGAACAACAACAAAAAGCCTAAGAAATTATTACTTGACAAGTTACATACTGACTTCTTGGAAATAGTTCTTCAAATTACAAAGTTAAAAAATGTAAGGTAGACATTCAAACAGTGAGACTGTTAACAGTTCTGCTCCATGATCTGACAAAAACAGCAATATGGTCATACATCTTACACACTCAAACATACATGCAATTATAGCAAAAGGGTAAAATTAAACACAACAAACAGAACAAATCAGATCACAAGAAAGCAATGTAAGAGACATCAATTTCAAAACTAGATAATCGGAGATATTCACTCTCTATCATATTGATTCTTGTTTTCATACAAGTAGTTGTGCATATTGTCACATACAAGAAATTCACATGAAACAACATAGTATGGAATTTATCTGAACAGGATGAGGAGGGCATTTCAGGTCTTCAAGACAAGAAAATAGGGAAGCCAAGAATGGCTGTCATAGTGTCTCTCATTCTCCTCAAAAGAGCTGTCCATACCTTCCTGTGTGTTGAACTTAAACAAAACAAAACAAAACAAAACAAGCTAAAATCACTTTGAACAGAGTGATAATTTTGCTGGATTTCACATCATGACATTATGGAATCAGCACTGGGTACCGTAGTGTCTCTTTTTCTTCAAAGTAGTTGTTCGTATCAACATGTGTTATATAGTTGGTTCTTGTAAACTGTTTATAAGCTCTACACATGCATGAGTCTCTACATGTATATATATATATCATTTCTGTATTAGAGGGAAAAACAAATCAAAGCAATATAAAACAAAACAATTCCTAGAAAAGCATGAAGCAATAAAGTCATGTAAAACCACAATACAATGTGATCTACAATGGTTACCATGATGTCTCAGCAGTATATAACAACATTAATAAAAACTAAGCATTGGAGACATTATAAGACTTCAAAAGCAAGTAATAATCAAACCAGAGTGGGTATCTTAGTGAATCTTGTCATCTTTAGTGTAGTTGCCTATACTCTTAGACTTGATGCTATCAATCATAACAGATTTAAATAAAATCAGTCAATACAAAGTAGCAATCTAACAAGCCAGATTCAAATAAGATCAGTCATAATAAGACAGTATAAGTTATAAAGGGCTTCAAATTAAGTTGATATGAAATTGGGGATGATTACCATAATAGGTCCTCTTATTTTTG
>PVJX010040979.1:0-14900 GCA_004027295.1 Dolichotis patagonum | reverse complement strand
ATACAGAATGCCAATCATTCATAACCAGCATAAATCTAAACCCAGACTTATAAAAATTAAGATCTCAGACACACATCATAAAAACAGAATACTAAAAGCTGTTAGAGAAAGGACACAAATCAACTATCAAGGAAAACCTATTAGAATCATGGCGGACTTCTCAATGCAAACTTTCAGGATAAGATGAGCTTGGAGTGAAGTATTTCAAGAAATAAATGAAAACAACTTTCAACCCAGAATGATGTACCCAGCAAAAGTGTCTTTCAAATTTCATTGAGAGACAAGATACTACCATGACAAAGAAGAAATGAATAAATTCATGTCCACCAAATGAACCTTAGAAAGTATGCTGAAGGACTTCCTAGAGAGAGATAAAAATGACCACAGTCTCCAGAACAATAACAGAAAGTAATCACCAGGTTGGACAAGAAATTAAACAAGGGAGAAAAGTAGGGAACTAACAATAGGAACACAACATGGTAAAGTCATGCAAGTACATATAAGTGACATCCATAAATGTAAATGGGTTCAATCCTCTTATGAAAAGAAACAGATTGATGGAATGGATCAAGAAACAGGATTGCACAATATGCTGTATAAATGAAACAAATCTGAGCCAAAAGGAAACTCATAGATTAAAAGTCAAAGGATGGAAAAGAGTATTCCTTGCAACAGGAACCCAGAAAAAAGAAGCGGTAACTATTCTATTTGCCGAAAATGTGAACTTCAGACCTAAAATGTTTAAAATTGATAAAGAAGGACACTACATTCTCGTCAGAGGGAAAATTCAAGAGGAAGAATTAACAATTATAAATATATATGCACCAAACACAAGAGCACCCAACTACATAAGACAGATTCTAATGGACGTAAAAAACCAAATACACAAGAACCCAATTATAACAGGGAACATTAACACCCTACTAAGAGATACATCAACTAGACAAAATGTCACCAAAGAAATAATACAACAGGAAAACACCATGAGCAACAGGCCTTAGTAGATATTTACAGAGTGTTCCATCCAACCATATCAGAATACACATTCTTCTCAGCTGCCCACAGGACATTCTCCAAAATAGGCCTTATATTATCCCATAAAACATTCTTAAGTAACTGTGAAGGTACCAAAATAATCCCACATGTAACATCTGACCACAGGCCACTGAAATAGGAAATTAATGGCAAAAAAATTGCAAAACTGGCAAAAATATATGGAAATTAAACAACAACATTTTAAACAACCAGGAAGCTACAGATGAAATTAAAGAAAAAATAAAGCAATGCCTACAATTCAATAAAAATGTGGAAACAAAATATTGTAATCTGTGTGATTCAATGAAAATGGTATTAAGAAGGAAATATATAGCAATAAATTGTAATACCAAGAAAACAGAACGAGCACAAATAAACAATCTAATGCTTATCTCAAGATTCTAGAAAAAGAAGAGCAAGTAAAATTCAAAGCTCATAGAACAGAGGAAATTGTAAACATTAGAGCAGAAATCAATGCAATTTTAACTAAAAATATACAAAGAATTAATGAATCAAAAAGTTCATTTTCTGAGAGAACAAAGAAAATTCACAAACCTCTAGCTAACCTTATAAAGAAAAAGAAATAAAAAACACAAATTCATGCAATATGGACTGAAAAGGGGGAAAATACCACAGATTCCATGGAAATTCATAAGATCATGAATACATACTTTGAAAATCTCTACACACATATAGAGTAAAACAGAGAGGAAATGGAAAGATTTCAGAAACATATGAATTACAAAGCCTGAACGAAGAAGATATAGCAATTTTGAATAATCCAGTATCAGCTATGGAAATTGAAAATGGAAAAAAATCTTACCAGCAGTGAAAAGTCCAGGTCCTGAAGGATTAACGGCTGATTTCTACAAGAAATTTAGAGAAGATTTGATACCAATACTGCTTAAACTCTTCAATGAAATTGAAAAGAAAGCAATCCTCCATAAATCATTTCTGGAAACAAGTATTACTCTCATACCAAAACCAGAGAAAGACCCAACCAAAAAGGAGAACTATAGGCCAATCTCACTAATGATCATAGATGCAAAAATTGTCAATAAAATGCTGGCACTTAGAATGCAGCAAATGATCAATAAGATTATACGTCATGAACAAGTGTGGTTAATTCCAGGAAATGAGGGATGGTTTAACATCAATAAATGTAATATACCACATAAACAGAGCCAAAAATAAAAACCACGTGGTCATCTCAAGAGATGAAAAAAAAGCTTTTGACAAAGTCCAACACTTGTTCATGATAAAGACCCTTCAGAACCTCGGAATACATAGTGCCTGTCTCAAACTTATAAGGGCCATCCATGAGAAAGCAAAAGCCAATATTTTACTAAATGGACAAAAATGAAAGATTTCAATTTAAAATCAGGAACAAGACAAGGATGTCCACTGTCACCACTCCTTTTGAATATAGTTCTGGAAATACTAGACAGGGCAATCAGACAAGAGAAAGAAGTAAAAGTAATAAAGATAGGAAAGGAAGAAGTTAAATTATCACTATTTGCAGATGACATGATACTCTATATAGAAGACACAAAAAAACTCTATTAAATACTATTAGAGGTAATAAACAAATTCAGTAGTGTAGCTGGATAAAAAGTCAACACTCAAAAATAAATAGCATTTCTGTACAGAAACAAGAAACTCATCGAGCATGAAATTATGGAAATATCGACCTTCACAATAACATCTAAAAAAATGAAATACTTAAGAATAAACTTAACTAGAGTGCAAATGACCTCTATGCTGAAAAGTATTCTATGCAAAAAAGGAGGTTGAAGAGGGTATTAGAAAATGGAAGGATTTTCCTCACTCTTAGCTAGGCAGTACCAACATTGTCAAAATGGCCATAAATCCAAAGCTGTTATACACATTTAACACAATCCCAATGAAAATACCATTAACATACCTCACAGATCTAGAGAAAACACTCCTGAAATTCATTTGGAAGCAGAAGAAACCTAGAATAGCAGAGGCAATTCTGGTCAATAATAGCAAGGCAAAAAGCATCTCAATTTGTGACTTGAAACTGTACTACCAAGCCACAGTGATAAAATCAGCATGGTACTGGCAAAGAAATAGACCTGAGGACAATGGAACAGATTAGAAAATGCAAATATAAGTACAAAGACACTCAGCCACATGGTATTTGACAAAGGGGTTAAACATGTTCACTGGAAGAAGGATAGCCTCTTTCATAAATGGTGTTGGAAAAACAGGCTCTACACATGCAGAAGACTGAAACTAGTTCCATGTGTATCACCATGCACAAAACTGAAGTCTAAATGGATCAAAGACCTAAACATTAACAGAGAAACACTGAATCTACTAGAAGATAAAGTAGGTAGAACTCTTGGAGACATAGGGGTAGGCAGAGAATTCATGTACAAAATGTAAAGTGCACAGGGAAAGCTTCAGAGAATCAACAACTGGCATCTCATATTATTGAAAAGTTTCTGCACTTCAAAAGAAATCTCCAAAAGAGTGAAGTGAAAACCCACAGAATGGGAAAGAATTGTAGCCAGCAACCTCTCAGACAAAGAACTTATATCAAGAACATATAAAGAATTGAAAAATATCAAAACCCCCAAATTCAAAGACCCTCTCCAAAAATGGGTATCAGTGATGAACACATAGTTCTTAGATGAAGATATAGAAATGGTGAATGAATACATGAAGTTATGTACATCATGACTGGTCATTCGAGAAATGCAAATTGAAACAGCATTCAGATATCATCTCACTCCTGTAACAATAGCTACCATCAAGAAATCAACTGATAACATATGTTGGTGAGGCTGTGGGGAAAAAGAAACACTGCTCCACTGTTCATGGGATTGTAGACTGCTGCAACCACTATGGAAATCAGTATGAGAATTCTCAGAAGTCTAGGATTTGAAGCTCCATTCAACTGAGGTCTTCCTCTCTTGGGTGCTTTCCAAGAAAAACTGAAACGTTCATATCACGGGGATATATGTACACCCATGTTTATAGTGGCACAATTTGTAACAGCTAAATCTTGGAAATAACCAAGATGCCCAACCACTGCAGAGTGGATGAAAAAGATCTGGAATTTTTGTACAATGTAATACTACCCAGCTATGAAGAAAGATGATCTTGAGGCCTTCATAAGTAAATGGAGACAACTTGAGACTATCCACACTAGTGAAACAAATAAGAATCATATTTAATAATATCACATTTTGTGCAAAAAGTAATAAGAAATGTAGAAGTAGTAAAACCCAAAATGTGTAATTGCTATTGTAAAAGACAGCAAAAGATAGTGCTCTAAAGGATACAACTTCATGTATGTTTAAGTGTGTAAGATTGATGTCCATACTACTGTTTTTGTTAGATCATTAAGCATAAATGTTAACAGTCTCAGTTTTTGAATGTCTACATTTTATGCTTTAATTTTGTAAGTTGAACAACTATTTCCAAGAAGACAATATGTAATTTATTAAATAGTGATTTCTTACTGGGTTTTTTCTTCTTTTCTTTTTTTTTTTCTTTTGAAATTATATATTATTGCTACCCTTCTTTCTGTGTTGTGTTGTTGTTTTTGATTCTTTTTAAACAAATTTTTTTTAAAAATGTAAATGGGCTCAATTCACCTGTTGAAAGAGGCAGGTTGACAGAATGGATCATAGAGCAGGACCCTACAATGTGCTGTATAAAAAAAACACATCAGACTTAAAAACAAACTCATTGACTAAAAGTTAAAGGATGGAAAACAGTATTCCATGCAACAGGAACCCAGAAAAATGCAGAAATAGCTATTCTGTTTGCAGACAAAGTGAAGTTGAAACCTAAAAGGAATAAAAGAGATATAGAAGGCCACTACATACTTACTTGTGGAAAACTACAAGAGGAATAACTAACAATTATAAATATATATATGCACCAAATACAGGAGCACCCAACTATATAAGACAAATACTAATGGACATGAAAAACCCAGTACACAAGAACACAACTGTAATAGGATACCTTAACATCCCACTGTCACAAAGAGATAGATCAACTAGACAAAAAGTCAGCAAAGAAATAACAGAACTGAATCACACCTGTGAACGAATGGACTTAATGGAGGTTTACAGTGTGTTCCACTCAACCACTTCTGAATATACATTCTCAGCTGCACATGGGACATTCTGTAAAATAGACCATATGTTAACTCATAAAGCATTCTTAAGTAAATGCAAAGGGAGTGAAATTATTCCTTGAATAATATCTGATCATAGTGCATTAAAATTGGAAATCAGTGACAAAAAACCCCTGCAAAACCTCCATAAATATATGCAAATTAATTAACAAACTTCTGAACAACCAGTGGGTTACACATGAAACTAAACAAGAAATAAAACTCTACCTACAGTACAATGAAAATGCAGACACAACATACTGAAACCTATGGGATGCAATGAATGCAGTCCTAATTGGAAAATGTATAGCAATAAATAGTCACATCAAGAAAACAGAATGATCACAAATAAATAACGTAATGCTACATATCACACTCCCAGAACAGGAAGAGCAAGTCACCCAAAGCTCAAAGAAGAGTGGAAATTGTTAAGATTAGAGCAGAAAATAGTGCTATTGAAACAAAAAAAAAAAAACAATACAAAGAATTAATGAATGAAAGAGCTGGTTTTTTGAGAGGATAAACAAAATTGATAAACCCCTAGCCAAACTCATCAAGAAAAAGAAAGAAAAAAACCCAAATCCATGCAATAAGGACTGAAAAGAGGGAAATTACTACAGATCTTGTGCAAATTCAAACGATCATGAACACCTACTTTGAAAATCTCTACTCACAAATGGTTGAAAGCAAAGAGGAAATGGACAGATTTCTAGAAACTTATGAACTACCAAAGCACAATCAAGAAGATATAACAATTTTGAATAACCCAATATCAGCTACTGAAATTGAAAAGGTAGTAAAAAACTTACCAACAAAAAAAAAGCCCAGGTCCTGATGGATTCATAGCTGAATTCTATAAGAAAATTAGGGAAGACTTGATGCCAATATTCCTTAAACTCTTCAATTAAATTGAAAAGAAAGCAATCCTCCCTAATTCATTCCTGGAGGCAAAAATTTCTCTGATACCTAAACCAGAGAAAGACCCAACCAAAAAGGAGAACTATAGGCCAATCTCACTAATGAACATCAATGCAAATATTCTCAATATGATACTGGTAAATAGAATACAGCAAATCATCAAGAAGATTATACACCATCACCAAGTGGGATTTTTTTACAGGAATGCAGGGATGTTCTAATATATGCAAATCAATAAATGTATTATACCACATCAACAGAGCCAAAAATAAAAACCACATGATCATCTCAATAGATGCAGAAAAAACTTTTGATAAAGTCCAACACCTGTTCATTATAAAAACCCTACAGAATCTAGGAATGGATGCTATGTACCTCAATCTCTTTAAGGCCATTTATGACAATCCAATAGGCAATATTATAGTAAATGGATAAAAACTGAAAGCCTCCACTCTAAAATCAGGAACAAGAAAAGTATGTCCACTATCACCACTCTTATTCAATATAGTTCTAGAAATATTAGCCAGAGCAATTCGTCAAGGGAGAGAAATAAAAGGAGTAAAAATAGGAAAAGATAAAATTAAATTATCATTATTTACAGATGACATGATCCTCTACATAGAAGACCCCCAAAACTCCATTAAAAGACTACTAGAAGTAATAAACAAATTCAGCAGTATAGCTGGATACAAAGACAACACTCAAAAATCAATGGTTTTCCTGTACACAAACAATGCACTGAGAGATAAATTATGGAAATATTACCTTTCACAATAGCATCTAAAAAATGAGATAGCTAGGAATCAACCTAACCAAGAATGTAAAAGATCTGTATGCTGAAAATTATACTATGCTAAAAAAGGAGATTGAAGAGGATATAATAAAATGGAACAATAGCCCTTGCTCTTGGTTAGGAAAATCCAACTTAAAAAATGGCCATACTCCCAAAACTGTTATACAGATTCAGTGTGATCCCAATCAAAATACCATCAACATAACTTACAGATCTAGAAAAAATATTCCTAAAATTCATCTAGAAACAGAAGAAACCTCGAATAGCAAGAGTTATTCTGGGCAACCAAGGCAAGACAAGAGGCATCTCAGTCCCTCCTTTGAAACTATACTGCAGTCATAAATTTAACATGGTACTGGCAAAGAAGTAAACCTGAGGATCAATGGAACAGATTAGAAGATGCAAACACTAGTGTAAAGGTACTCCACCACATTATATTTGACAAGGGGAACTAGACATTGTTCACTGGAATAAAGATAGCCTCTTTAATAAATGATGGTGGAAAACTTGGTTTTCCACATGCAGAAGACTGAAAATAGACCCATGCCTATCTCCATACACTAAACTAAACTCAAAATGGATCAAGGATTTAAATATTAAAACTGAAACACTAAATCTACTGGAAGACAAAGTAGGTAAAATAATTTGAGACCTAGGTGTAGGGTGAGAATTCATGAATAAAATGCGTACCTCATGGGAAACTCTTCAAAGACTTAACAACTGGGATCTCATATTGTTAAAAAGTTTTTGCACTTCAAAAGAAATCACCAACAAAGTGAAAAGTTAAACCCACAGAATGGGAAAGAATCTTAGACAAAAATCCCTCAGACAAAGGATTTATATCAAGAGCATGTAAAGAATTGAAAAACATAAAGCCCCCCAAGTTCAAAGACCCTCTCCAAAAATGGCCATCGGAGATGAACATGCATTTCTCATATGAAGATATACAAATGGCAAATAAATACATGAAGAAATGTTCATGATCACTGATCATTGGAAAAATGCAAATTAAAACAGCATTGAATTTTCATCTCACCCCAGAAAGAATGGCTGCCATCAAGGAAACAACTGATAACAAATTTTGGCGATAGTTGACCATATTACTGAATTTCTGTTGGAACACTGAACAGAGGGATTTGCGCTGTCAATGTTTGAGTGTCTAGCCACTATTTATGCTCTGATTTTGTGACCTTGGCAACTATATTTTAAGACTACAATGAGTAATGTATCAACTAGTGATTCTATGATGAGAATGTTTTTTTCTTTTTGAATTTGGTATTATGCTACCATTCTTTTCTGCTTTTATATTTTTTAAAATTTTCTTTTATTTCTTTGAAAAAAAGAAAAGAAAAATATGCAGTAAAACAACCATTGTTAAATTTTTTTATTCTGTTTTGAAAACCTATATTGATATTGTTTCGAGTTTGCTGTTGTTGTTTATGCCTTTTGCTTTTTGTTCTTTTTTTCTGACTTTTTTCTTTTTTAAGTAAAAAATGACTTTAATGCTATCCTCAGCTTATTTTAAATGATTTTGCCAGCTTTCAATAGAATATTTCATTTCTTGGATATCTCTTTGAATTTGTTTCACAGGTTCTTCTTGTTTTCTACATTGTTCATTCAAAGTTTCAATCAGTTTCCCATACTCGTGCATTTTTTTCTCTCTTCTCTAGCTATGTTGAGGCAATCCTTCACTAATGTTGTTATTTCTGTGTTTATATAATACATTATTTTTAATTTGATTTCCTCTGTAACCTCATAGATTTGTTTCTTTACTTCATTTGCTGTCTTTTCAGAGATTTCTGGTTGATGACTCTGTTTCAATGTTGCCTGTACTTGCTCCTGATGGACTCGCTGTTTGAGATTGCATTTTGCCTTTTTGTTTAGTCATTTTCAACTTTTGGGTAAATATTTGGTCTTTTAATTCCAACAGTCTCCACTGTGCTTAATGTGTATTTTCAAGTCCTACTGAGTGGTTGACATTTGTCCACTTTCTGGGTACCACAATGAAGAGGAGAGCCTGAGTTCCTCTTGCAGGTCCTGTTGGGTGAGTTCTTTCTTCTTCCTTGGCTAAGTAGTCTAGAAGTATTGATGTAGGCCAACTCTTGGTTCATGCTGTTGCTATGTCTTCATGTTGCTGCATGTCACCAGATCTCCCTGTCTATAGTGTTTCTGTCAGCTGAGGCCCTACTGTGTCACTGGATATCTCATAAGGTCTTTTAACTTACACTAAGTTTGGGGAGGCTTTATAGGCACACACTTCAACCTGTCTGATGTTATCTGTGTGGAAGAGGGTATTACTCACTCTCTTGCCAGGTTCACCACGATCTTACAGTCAGAGGGAGCTTCACTTACACTCTTATTTACCCACTGCAGACTTCTATTTTAGGGGCAAACTCACCACATTGAATGGAGCCTGCTGAGATCTTCTGTTTGTGTGACGAGTTCCTGAGTTTCTCATAGATCCAGCATGGTAATCCACTGTAGTCAAATGTTCTGGTAGAAGGGGTTAGAGCCAAAGATCTACCACAGTACTAGGTCCAGGAGGTGGGGGGATTCCCCAAGGTACAGTCCCATGGCAGCAGTCTTGGGCATCCCGAGCATGTCGGGGGCACCTCAGGTGCTCTTGTCAAGAGGCAGGCCCATGATGTTTGTCCAGGGCATTCCAGGAATGCCAGATTGAGGGGCTTGCACACAGCTGTGGTCCAAGTCATCCCATTGGTGCTGGCGACATCTCAAGCATTCTGGGCTGATGAGAAAGTCCACAGTGGCAGTCATTTTAGACATCTTAGGTGTGCTGGGGGCATCCCAGGCATTCTGGGCCAAGGGCCATGCCTGCAGCAGTGGACAGAGGCATCCCAGGCATTCTAGGCCAAAGGGGTGGGCACATGGTGGCAGTCTGGGCATCTCAGGTGTGCCAGAGGATCCCCCAGGAAGCAACATTTCAACAGCTGCAAGATGATGCAAAGTGAAGCAATATAAGATCGGTAAGTGTCAATGAAAAAACAGGTGTCAACACAAATAACATACAAAGACTGATTACAAAAATAATCACATAAAATTTTCCAAAAATGGGAAGACAACGTGTATGCAGATAAGTGAGGCATACAGAACCCCAGTTAACCATATCCAAAATAAATCTTCATGAAGCCATATAATACTTAGGATATCAAAAATTCAGCACAAGAACAGAATACTAAAAGCTGTCACAGAAAAGATACAGATCACCTATGAAGCAAAGACTATCAGAATCACAGCTGACTTCTCAACAAAAACATTGTCAAGAAGAGCTTGAAGTGAAGTACATCAGGTCTTGAAGAAAATAACTTTCAGTGCAGGGCTGGGGATTTAGCTCAGTGGCATAAGCGCCTGACTTGCAAGCCTGTGGTCGTGAGTTTGATCCCCAGTACAAAAACAACTTTCAGTGCAGATTGATGTACCCTGAAAAGCTCTCTTTTAAATCTGATAGAGAAAAAACATACTTTCATGACAAAGAACAACTGAAGAAATTCATGACCACCAAGCCAACACCACAAAGAGTATGAAAAGGCACTCCAGAGAGAGGCAAAGATAACTACAATCCCAACAAAAACAATAGAAGGAAACCACTCTTCAGGGCAAAAATTAAGCAGAAAAAATAGAAAAACAACAAAAGAAAGATAACATGACAGTGATAAGTCAGTACAAATCAGTTATACCCATCAATGTAAATGGTTTCAACTCACCAATAAAAAGAAACAGACTGGTAGAGTGGATTATGAAACAAAATACATCAATATGTGATGCACAGGAAAATTTAATTCAGAAGGAAATTCATAGTCTAAAAGTTAAAGGATGGAAAACAATATTCCATGCAACAGGAACCCAGAAAAAAGTATGGGTAGCTCTTCTGTCTGTAGACAATGTGAACTTCAAACCAAGAAAGATCAAAAGAGATAAAAAGTTCACTACATACTAGTTAGGGGAAAACGTGAAGAGGAAGAGATTACAGTCATCAATATATATGCTCAAAACATGGGAGTACCCAAGTATGTAAGACAAATCTGAATACACCTGAAATATCAAATGAACAATAATGCTCTTATAATGGAGGACTTTAACTCCCCATTGACACAAACACACAAATCAACCAAACAAAAATCATCAAAGAAATAACTGAACTGAAACAAACTTGTGAACAAATGGACCTAGTAAATGTGTGTGGAGTTGAGTTTCAATCAAGAAAATCAGAGTACACCTCAGCTGTATATGGGTAAGTCTCTAAAATAGATCATATAATAGCCCACAGAAAATATTTTACTAAATAGAAAGAAATTGAAATAATTCCATGCATATTATCTGAACATAAAGCAACAAAATCAGAAATTAATGATGAAAAAACTCCTCAAGAATGCCCCCAAAATATGGAAATCAAATAACACTCTCCTAAACAACCAATGGGTAATAGAAGTAATTAAATGAGAAGTTAAACAATACCTTCAAACAAAAAAAATGAAAATAAAAATTTCCAGAACCTGTGAGACATCATCAAAGCAGTGCTCCTAGGGAAATTTATAGAACTAAACTCCCACATGTGGAAAATGAAATGAACACAATAAAGAACCTAATGCTGTACCTCAAACTTCTAGAAAAACAATAGCAAGTCAAGCACAATGCAAAAGAAGAGAGGAAATTATAAAGATCAGAGTAGAAATTAATGCAATTGAAACTAACAAAACAATGCAAAGAATTCATGAATTGAAGAGATGTTTCTTTGAAAGAATAAATAAAATTGATAAAGCCCTAGCCAACCTTAGCAAAAACAGGAAAGAAAAAACCCAAATGCACACAATAAGAAATAAAAAGGGTGAAATCACTACAGACCCTGTGGAAATACAGAAAATCATCAATACTTACTTTGAAAAACTTTACTCTCATGGGTTCAATAAAACAGAATAAATGGACAGATTCCTAGAAATGTGTGAACTACCAAAACTGAATCAAGATGTAAAACTGCTGAATAACCCAATTTCAGTTAATGAAATTGAAAATATAATTAGAACCTTAACAACAAAGAAAAGCCCAGATTCTGATGGATTCACTGCTGAATTCTACAAAACATTTAGGACAGGAAAGGAATTTAGGAATTCTACAAGAAGTTTAGGAACTTCTCAAACTCTTCAATGACATAGGGAAGGAAGCAAGTCTCCACAAGTTATTCCCAGGAACAGGTATTACCCTAATACCAAAACCAAAGAAGACCCAACCAAAAAAGAAAATTACAGAACAATGAACATAGATGCATAATCTTCAACAAAATACTGCCAAATAGAATGCAACAAGTCACCAAGAAGTTTGTATACCATGATCAAGTGTGTTTCATTTCAGGAATGCAGGCGTGGTTCAACACACACAAATCAATAAACATAATACACCATATCAACAAAGCCAAGGACAAGAATGACAGGATAACTCAATAGATGCAGAAAAAGGTTTCTATAAAATCCAACATTCATTCATGATAAGAACCCTACAGAAAATCAGAGTAGATCATCTCTACCTCAATCTGATAAAAACCATATGTGTTAAGCCAACAGCCAACATCTTACTAAATGGACAAAACCTGAAAACTTTCAACCTAAAATCAGGAGCAAGACAAGCCTGTCTATTATTGTCAATCCTATTCAATATAGTTCTGGAAACATTAGCCAAAGCAATTAAACAGGAAAGAGGAATAAAATGAATAATGATAGGAAAGAGAGAATTTAAATTATCATTGTATGAAGATGATATAATACTCTACAAAGAAGGCTCCCAAAGCTTCATTGAAAGACTCTTAGACATAATAAACAAATTAATTAGTGTAGCTGGATACAAGGTCAATACTCAAAAATCAATAGCATTCCTATACATAAGCAACAAACTCACTGAGAGAAAAATAAGGGAAACCACATCCTTCATCATAGCATCCAAAGAAAATGAAACCCTTGGGAATCAATCTAACAAAGGAAGTAAATTTCAATACAATGAAAATTGGATTACTCTGAAAAGGACATTGAAAAGCATTTCAGAAAGTGGAAGCATAAGGGTGGGGGATTTAGCTCAGTGGAATAAGCACCTGCCTGGCAAGTGCGAGATTGTGAGTTTGATCCTTGGTTCCAAAGAAAAAGCAAAAAAGAAAATGGAAACATATTCCCTGTTCATGGATAGGAAGAACAAACATTGTGAAAATGGTTGTTCTCCCAAAATTATTGTACAGATTTAATGAAATTCCAATCAAAATACATTTGCTTATCTCAAAGAGCAAGAGAAATAATTCCTATAATTCATCTGTAACCAGAAGAGACCTAGAATATCAAAGGCAATTCTGGGCAACAAGGATAAGGCAGGAGGCATCACAATCCCATACTTAAAATTATATTATGAAACTTTGCATCTGAAGAAATACAAATGAGACATAAATACATGAAAAAATGTTCAATATCAATGGTCTTTCAGGAAATGCAAGTTAAAACAACAATGAGATTCCACTTCATTCCAGAAAGAATGATGAGGATCAAGAAAACAACCAATAATAAATGCTGGAGAGACTGTAGAACAAACAGAACACTTCTGCACTGTTGATGCAAGTGTAAGCTAGTTCAACCACTGTGGAAATCACTGTGAAGGTTTCTCAAAAAGCTGAGATCAGAAGTCTCATTTGACCTCGCTATCCCATTTCTGGGCATATTCCCAGGAAAACTGAAAACATTATATGACAGTGTTATATGTGTGCATCCATACGTATTGCTGGACAATTTTTAATAACCAAATCTTGCAAACAACCTAAATGCCCATCAACTGAGGAATGGGTAAAAAGATGTGGTATTTTTATACATTGGAATACTATTGAGCTGTAAGGAAGAATCACATTGAGGCTTTAAAGGTAAATGGATGTGACTTGAGACTGTATTTATAAGTGAAATAAATCAAATTCATGTGTAAATACCATTTTGTCTGCCAGTGTAAGAAAATGAAATAGCAAATAAGACGCAAAATCTTCAATAAATACTGTGAAAGGGTAAGAAACTTCTCTAAGGGGAAAATAACTCAGATATGGAAAGGAAGAAAAAAAGGGAAAAGAAAAACAATATAAATTTGTATATATAACCTTAAAATAGCTAAAATGACTATACCACTAACTCTATTGGTTCTTGGAGCAAAACAGGTAACACTCATAGGATTAGATCAATGTTGCATATCTGTATCTGTAATCTGAGTAACTCTTTTGAAGATATCTATGCAAATTAGCAACCTTTTCTGGCATCCGCGTGCTCTGTGGGCCGCTTAAATTCTTTCACCTGAGCTTTGTGCTCCGTGTCTAGGCCGCATATGCGGGGCAGAAATCCGTGCCTGAACCAGAGCAAGTTAACTTCTCTGTGCTTTCTTTCAAAATGAAAGGACACATTCTGCAGAGTTGTGGTAGTACGTGACTGAAATCGCTGGCCCGTGCCCAACCTATGGAAGTCTCCCAGAAAGCAGCATCTCAGGCTGTCTCTTTGGGACCTGAAAATCCCGGACCATAGAGTGGCCTGAGCTGTTTGGATCGAAAGTCTGCGCAGACCTGCATCTCGGTGCGACTCTTTGGGACTGGTAAGCACGCCCTTCATCTGCAGGGAACTGCCTGGAGATCGGCATCTGGGCCAGGTCTGTTTGGCCCCGTAGCCCCACCCTTCACCCCCAGGAAGTCTCCCAGAAAGTAGCATCTCAGGCAGTCTCTTTGGGACCCGAAAATCCCAGACCATAGAGTGGCCTGAGCTGTTTGGATCGAAAGTCTGTGCAGACCTGCATCTCGGCGCAACTCTTTGGGACTGGTAAGCTGGCCCTTCATCTGCAGGGAACTGCCTGGAGATCGGCATCTGGGCCAGGTCTGTTTGGCCCCGTAGCCCCACCCTTCACCCCCAGGAAGTCTCCCAGAAAGCAGCATCTCGGCCTGTCTCTTTGGGACCCGAAACTCTCGGACCCGCAGAGTGGCCCGGG
>PVJX010040978.1:0-14902 GCA_004027295.1 Dolichotis patagonum | reverse complement strand
AAGTAAAATATTTATACATTAAAAATTATAGCACTCTGAAAAAAGAAACTGAAAAGGGATTGGGAAAATGGAAAGATGTCCCTTGCTCATGGATAGGAAGAGCCAACATTGTGAAGATGACCGTATTCCCAAACTGTTACACAGATTTAATGCAATCCCAATCAAATTACCACTAACATACCTTACAAATCTAGAAAAAATCATTCCCAAATTTCATATGGAACCACAACATACCTAGAATAGCAAAGATAATCGTGGGCAACAGACGCAAGGCAGGAAGCATCACAATCCCAAACTTGAAATTATACTACACAGCTACTATAATAAAATCAGCATGAAACTGGAAAAAAAAACAGACTTAAGGATCAGTTGAACAGAACAGAAGATACAGACTCAACTACAAAAACAATCATTTTAATTTTGACAAAGGGGAAAGCATTTTTACTGGAAGAAAGACAGCCTCTTTAATAAATTGGGTGACTTTCTACATACCAAACACTTAAATTAGACCCATGCCTATTACCATGCACTAAAGTCAAAATGGATCAAAGATCTAAATATTCAGATAAGAACAATAAACCTATTGGAAGACAAAGTGGGTAGAAATCTCAAGGATATAGGGGTAGGCAAAGAGTTAGGGAACAAAAACCAAACTGCATGGGAAGTACTTCAAAGGATCAACACCTGGGATCTCATTTTATTAAAAAGTTTTTGTACATTGAAAGAAATCACCAACAGAGTGACAAGAAAACCCATAGATTGGGAAAACATTTTTTCCTTAGACAAAAGACTTTTATCTAGAATGTATAAAGAACTGAAACAAATCAAGTCCTCCAAATGTAAAGACCCAATTCAAAAATGGGCACCTGAGATGACTACGCAATTCTCAGATGAAGAAATACTAATGGCAGATAGATATATGAAAAAACATTCAACATCATTGGTCATTTGAGAAATGCAAATTAAAAGAACCCTGAGATATCATCTCCCTCCAGAAAGGAGGGTTAACATAAAGAAATTAACTAATAATAAGTGCTGGTGTGACTGGGGAGAAAAGAACCCTTCTCCACTGTTGATAGGACTGTAGACTGATGCTAACACTGAGGAAATCAGTGTAAAGATTCCTTCAAAAGCTAGGATTAGAGGTACCATTTGACCCAGCTATTCCCTTTGTGGGTATCTTCCCAGAAGAATTGCAAACAGCGCAGCATAGTGATATATGTGCATCCATGTTTACAGCTGCATAAATTGTAATAGCCAGATCTTAGAAACAACCCAAATGTCTGTCCACTGAGGAATGGATAAAAAAGATGTGGCATTTTGCCATTGGAATATTACTCAGTCATAAATAATGATAAACTCGAGAATTTTATAGGTAAATGGATGCAACTAGCAACCACACTCATTGGTGAAATAAATCACACTTGCATGAGTAAACACTGTATTGTCTTGTAGTGTAAGAAACTGAATGAGCAAATAAGATCCAAAAGTTACAATAGAGGTAGTAAAAGGGAAAGAAAGGGAAATTGCTCAAAGGGAAATTATATTGTCTGATCAGTCTTGCATGCTTGTATCTAATAACCTGAGCAACTATTTTGAAGATAAAAATATTCAATATAGCAACTATTGTTAAATTTCCATGAGCTTGTTTTGATATCCTATATCCCTATTGACTGCTCTTATTGTTGTCATTTTGCTTTTGTTTTTTTTTATTGTTTTCTCCTTGAGTTTTCTGTTTTTTCTCTTTAAAATAATAATTTAAAAAGCTTTGGAAGCAGAATGTAGAGAATGAATTGTAGAATTATAAAAGCAGAATTGTAAGCATAATCAGAGAATTATAAATTTGAAATTAAAACTGTGCTTTCTCAACTAAAAAAACAAAAAGGAAAAAGAGTTAAGAGCCACAAAAGAACTATAAACAAAAAGATTGACAAGTATTTGCAGAGTGCTTTGGAGGATTTTAATTCTGTATCACAGGGTCTCCCCTCAAAGAGAGTAACCGAGAGCAAGGGAAGCGGTGTGCGAGGCAGAGTGACCAGAGGGCGCTTGTCCAGTCCTGCAGTGAAGGAGGAATGACAGCCCTCGGGAAGGGGCAGAGGGTTATTAGCAGAAAATTAAGTCAAAGTAATTAGAATAAAAAGAAGGGGTCATTGGATTCAATTAACCAAGGCTTTTAGTGATCATGTAGTATTGGGTACTGTGAATGTCAGTGGATGTAAACACAGTCCTACGATGTTACCTTAGAAAACAGGTGCAGCGCCCTCTAAAGACAGGGAGGATTAAGATTGCGCCATGGGTAGCAACTGGGAATGGACAGCAATTCTTTCTTTCTAATTTATTTTTTAACTGACACATAAACCCAGAAATGATGTTACATATCACTAGGACCTGGAAAATAGGTTCAATGCATTTACATAGATTTTAAATGATTAAGTCAGATTAAGCATTCTTTTCTCCTGAAATATTTACCATTTCTTTAGGGTGAAAACTTTCTAGCTCCTTTCCTTCAACTTTTGGCGATGCAGCCATATGACTGTTTTGTGTTTTCACCGTATTTTGCAGTAGCACACCAGAGCTTCACGCTCCTACCCAACGATAACGTAGTCCATGTGCATCAGTATTTCCCAGTCTCTCTCCTCCTATTCTGGCAACCACCATGGAGTTTTAACTTCTGTGAGATCAACCTTTGTCGATTCCTCATCTGAGTGAAATCGTATGGTGCTTTTCTGTCTGTGCTGGGCTTATTACACTTAACAGAATTTTCTTCCTTTCCATCTATGATGCTGCAAATGACAACTTCAATCATTTTTATAGCTAAATATTATGTACAACCTTTTATTATGAATAGCAATTTCTTAGCTCAAAGACTGAATTATATTACATAAACCAATAGCCAAGGCTATTTATCTGGTCTTGAGTTAAATCAAACTTAATATCTATAGATATTTATTGAATTTATGGAAGCTACTTTGCATGAAATATCTTAAAACATTTTTCAGTAAAAGAATTAGCTCTAAGTAAATATCTACTTTTCCTTTAAATTTATTTTTGCTTAAAATCACCAATGTTATATTAGTATATGATATTATCAAATAAAAATATTGAGAAAATTATAGTTTTTGAAAAATATACTTACAATATCTTGAGATAATATTTGCAAGATCCATTTACTTTTCCTAAACCTTTAGCTACATTCCAATGCATGCAGATGTATAAATATACGTGTACATGTAATTGTATGTTAATTGTCATGTAATTTTTATTAGCTTGTGACTAAAGCATGATAAGTTTAATGCTAGCAAGGCTCTATTATTGTTTTATTTATTTTTTATGTTTATCTTTTTATTTAGAGAAAAAAGCAAAACAAAAAGGGTAGAAATAATATAGAATCTCAAAAAATAGTAAGAAATCACTAGTTGATAAATTACATATTATTTTATTCAGAATCTCCAATTAGAATTTTCAAACATCAATTGAGATATATAACAAGATAAACAAAATGTTCAGTCTTAGTTTATATATCTGACTAGAACTGAAAATGAAGAATTGAGTGGAAGAAATGCCAAGTATGAATTCATTCAACTTATTTTTATGCAGTGGGTTTCAGTTCAGGAAAACACAGTACAAAACTACTGACTATTACAACTGCAAACACTGCCTGTAGCTCATATCATTAACCTACATTGGATAATGCTTTTAAGATAATAGAAGTTTTTCAGGAGTTTTCATAATAACTCAGAAATAAAGTTTAGATTATTTTCTCTGCCTGCTATCTGACTTTGGACACACAGATGAAAAATATTTCATTTTTAAATGAATATATTGTAAAATTGCTTCTGATTTGCAAAAATTTTTTGGCTAATGGTTATTTATTCTTAGAGATTTTGGGCACTAAGCCTGATATTTAATTATTGCAAAGTTGTCATTTATCCAATATTACCTTTATCTGGGTTTGAATATACTTCCTTCCTCCACAAAGCTTTTACAGGAACTCCAACAATTGCCTTGGTTCCATTCTATATATACTTTTATTATTTTCAAAGTTTTTCACATTATATATTGGTCATATAGTTTCATGTTTGTTTCCTAGCAAACGATGATATACCAAGAAGCCCTGGAAATCAAAGAACAGACCTTAACAGAGAACTGCTTATATGCCCCAGCTTGGCAGAAACTCTCATGTCTGAACTGATATCTGAATGTCTATATTCCATGTTGTAATGTCAAGTGTCTAAATTTGGATAGCAAATTATATAGCAACTCCACTCATAAACCTACACCTTTAATAACTACCAGGAAGCTAGGTCTTTGGTGGTCACTCAGTGGAAATTTGTATGAGTAAGAAATAAATGAATAATTAAGCAAATGAAGGCAGTTTCAGAGTTATATTTCATTATTTTTTCTTCTGTAGATATTTTGGAATGTACTTTTATAAAACTTGTTCATTCACATGGCATTAAAAAAACAAAAAAGGTAACAGGCTTAAATATTTTGCCTCAAATATAGTACATATATTCATGCATAACTTAAGAGAAAATTATTTCTGCATTTTATGAACAGTTATATATTCTTCTGTTTACTTTTTTCTATTTTTTGTTTTCTTCTCTATTTCTTTCTGATTTCTTCTTATTGGCTTGTCATTTTTTAAAATAATTTTTAAGGTACTGGTTCAGTCAAAATTTAAAAAGATCTTTATGAAGTGTCTCTGTTAAATATAAAAATATTTCATTTACAGCTCTCAGGACTTCTTATCGGTTTCTTTTTGAAGAATTTTATCATGAATTATACATACCAGCATGGCATGAAATATTCAACTCATATTCTTTCATGCTAGTTCAGGCTACCATTCAAAGCAGGATCTGAGTTTAGAGAGTCGGTCTGTGGATAGCAAGAAGCCACAACTACGTAATAGCACATTTCCCTGAGAGGGACCAGCTGAAAATTCCATCATAACAACATCTCATTAATTTAGCACAACTCCATATAAATCATTCAATTAGCTGAAACAGAAATTTTCAATTTATATGCTTCTCAGATTATTACAGTTTTCTGAAGCTTGGAGAGAAAAATAGAATTATCCTACTACAAAAACCACAGTTATAAATATTTTAGGAAATTAGGAATTAAGCCTAAGGGCCCTGGGATATAGCTTAGCAACACAGTGTCTGCCTGGCTAAAAAAAAGAAAGAAAGAAATTAAGCCTAGACTATTAGATCAGTAGCTACTTTTGAATAGTAAAGAAGATCATATGTTGAATTTGAAGTTGTTCAATTATTCTATTCAATTTGATTCTCTTTCCTTGCAAGTTACATTCAAAAATTTTTTTCTAAATCTTGACACAGCAAAGAGTTCTCCACTATTGCTGAACTCTAAGATATATCTGAGGAGAGTTCATGATGAGACCAATAGCAGATCTAGAGTACTACCAGTGAATTATTAGGGGAAAAGAATGCAATACTGTACTTTACAAAGGAATCTTATGTTCAGAAAGCCAATCTTTAGTTATTCTTTCTTAATCTACATTATCCAGTAATTTTTAAACTGTTACAGAAAAATAGATTTTATTCACTGATGAAAAATTTCTTTATCTACTGAATGTAAAGAAATAAATAGAAGACAACAAAACAAATAATAACAAATTTGTGAGGTCCACTTATCTATTTACTTTGTATCACATAGGATCACACTACTCCAAAGATTATTAAATAGAGGTGCAAAATTTGTACATTGCTTATAGCATCAGCTTTTATAATTTTTATACTCTGGAATTTATTTGAACTAAAATATACTGATACGATGTAAGTTCACCCAATGGGTGCTTGTTTTTAATCATCTGTTTTTGATTTACTTAAAATAGTTTTCCAAGGTAAAACTTTAATTTAGAATTGAGATTGAATAGCAGTATATAACCTTGGATACGTTTTAGAAATCTGATAATGATCCTATTTTGTTTCTTTTAAATATAATGTGCCAGACTCCAAATTTTGAAAATTAACTGCATTTCCATTTCCACTTCCTTTTATTGAAATAATTTGAATATTGATTTTGTATTGTTACATTTACAAAATAAATTAATCATTCTTCTGTCTTTACACTGCTTATACAATGTAATATGAATACACAAGCTAAAATCAGGATTTAAATATTTTATTTTATCCAAATAATTATTTATGCTGACTCTGTGCCTTGTCATAGAAATCTTATTTGATATTCAGAAAGAAAATCTACCCCTTAATGATTATTTGTATGCCCTTGCCATAGAACATACAGCATATTAAGACTTAATTTAAGACTACATGGGTATTAAGCAGCTAAATTTGTATTCAAACTAGGAAAGTACATTCTGCACCTTGTTTTTGTACTCCATTCTCAGTAGGCGTTCACCTATCACGTTTTTAGAAACGTAGAATATTGCAATCATATTCTAACAAAATAAGAAAAAAATAAAAGTATCAAAATAACTAATGAATCTGCTCAAATTTCTCCATTCTTATATAGTGAGAGATACGTTAATTTTCAACAATTGATATGTTTACCTTCAGAGACTAAAAATGCATCCTTGACAACCTATATTCTAATCTAGACTAGATATTGTCAGATAATGAAATGTCTTAGAACACTTCACTTATTCTTGTCCCAGACATTGTACTATTTTCACATATCTTAATTCTAAACACATTTAGATTTAATACCAATAAATCTAGAAGATCAATTGTGAATCGGCTCCACTGAATTTTCCTTCCATAGTCCTGTCGGCTGGCTTAACTGGTACAGTAGTACCTTGGCTTATGAACTTAATTCTTTCCACGGTTCTGGGGAAGGTGATTGTGTTGGTGTTCATTTGAGGAAGATGGCCACAGTCTTGTTTGTCACCTGTTATGTAGTTCATGAAAGGAAGCAAAATTTTGCTTAACATTTTTGTTTGCAAATATAATTTTTCACAAAGAGAAAGATTCATGAACAGAAGTTATTTCTGCATGTTTGTTATTGCATCAGCATGTTAATGCAATAACAAATATTGTGTTAAACATTGTCACGGGTGTTGTACAAACAGAAATTATTTCTCATTCTGGAATTCACGAGTGGGAGCCAGCTACTTTGCCACAACGTGAAGCTAATCGATTTAAAGCCAAATCATTGTGAGGCCTTCCCTATGCTGCTTCCTCCTGCGGGCAACTTTTGACAGACCTCAGCTACTTTTATCCTTATGAAACCCTAAAATCCACCCATATTTTCCATCCTTAGTTAGAGAAATCTCTCAATTTCTCAGACTTCTCTGCTTACTAAATTAAGAAATGGCTTAGGAATGAGCGGTCTCCAGTTGTTTTTGTCTTTCTTCTCTGCTGGGTTCTTTAGTCCTATACCTTGGCTCCTCTGGAATTTCTGCTCCTTTCTTTGGCTCTCTTATCCTTAAGAGACTTGTAAAACTGCTTAGCTTTCAGAAACCTGAAGCACTTCTGCCTGCTTTTTGGACACCGCACAATGCTGCTGAATTGACAAAAACTTTGAAGACAAACTTCATAGAATATTGTGTTCACCAAAATACATTTCTCTCTTGTCTAGCACCTTTGGCTTTGAATATTGAGTGCATTTGTGGTTCTGCAAATTTCAAATGGAACATTTTCTGATTTCATGCATTTCTATTTTATTACTAGTGTGATTGGGAGAGGACTTCTTATACAAGCTACTCTTCCATTACTGAATGAAGCTCCCTCAACTCTTTGATGAGTTAAATTGTATTCATAATTAATAACACCATTTCTCTTCATCCTCAGAGTAGTCACCCATCCTGTAAGTTTGATTATGCATTAAACTGTGCTTTATCAGCACAGGAAATGAATTTGTTTGTTCACACACAAATCTTAATCATCTTGTTTAGAAAGTTTAGGAAGATTTGAATGAAATGTATTTATTAGAGGAAAAAATTTCTGGTAGTTTATAGTATTGTACAAAATAGGTACATCTCCTTATTAGGGAAGATTATACCTCCTTAGGGTTCATTGATACCATGCTTAACTACAGAACATTTTTAGTTAAAGAAGAGATTTCTTTTGTTAAATAGAAGGGATCCAAATTCTAATAAAGGAACTAAGATTTATCATGAGTTTCTTATTTCCCCCTTCTCCTTAACGAAAGAATAACCAGAGTGTGTCAGATACTATTTCTTTAGCCTAGACTTGGAAAGAAGAAAAGTAGAATCAACTGTCAATAACTTTTATGCAAAGATCCAGAGAAATATATGTTTATTCTTGTAAGTTGTTGAAATTTTAGAATCATTTTTGTGCATAGGTTGGCTCAATTGACTGACTTTAAAACTATTACCAGGAAAAGGTGCTTTTATTATGAAAAATAAAATGCATAACCCTGGATTGGCAGCTAAGTAAGAAGAAACGAGCAAACATTTAGTGGATGATAGAATAGTAGAAAGCCATGCTATGTTAAATGAAAATTTTGCTGCAACTGTGCTCACATGGAAGTTTCCAGTAAAGAAATTGTAAATCTAAAGAAGTGTCATATGTCACTGATTGAATTTAACAGAATATTACAATAAACTGCAAAGAATAGAATTGGCTCATTTTCTTGAATGTAGCGATGAAAGGAAATAATAGATTTTCATAGTGTTTGAGATTAACCTCTTATCCTTTCTGGATAAAGATTACCAGCATTTTTGAATGATACGGTTCAATTAAATCTCAGCCTATACTAAGCACCATCCACTCTAAAATTATTACTTGAATTAGATGCCATTGAGTGAATCATTTCTTTAAATCATTTCCTTAAAAAGACTAAATACTAAGAAGATTATATATATAAAATGTTACTTTCTTATAAAAATTTAATGGGCTCAAAACTTGCCATGTAGTCTTAAAACAGAAATTTATGAAGCCGTCAGAGAAAAAGGAAATAGGGGAAGCTATTTAAGTTCTGGGAGAGAAATCTTACTAAAAGGCTCAATGCATGTTGTAAAACAATCCGTTGACTCTTAACCTCCTACAATAGAAATGAGAAATCTGTTTAGCCTCCAGAGATGGAAAATCTAAGCAAAATCTCCCTGAGGATGAAGCAAAAACAACAAACAAACCAAACCAAAAAACCTTTAAATAAGAATGGGAAATAAGCCAAGGAGAAACAGCACAGTTTTTTTGAGATTATTTCCAAGAACACAGCAAGCTTCTGACACACTCCTGGTAGGATTTGCAAGTTGCTCTGGGTTGGGTTGTGTGTGCCTCTCATTCTGCCTATGCACTAGATTCTGAGGAAACACTTTAGATGCATCCTGATGCATTGTCAAGCAGTTTTCGTTGGATGCTTCCTGATCGCAAGCCCTCCCTCATCTCTTTGATTTGTTCCCTTTCAATTCTCCATGTCTCGCTATTCTAAGCTATCTGCAATCGTTTCACTTTTTTCCTTCTGATTCTATCGCTGCAGGTCTTCTATAATAGACCTCCAATGGGCTGTCTTCTGTCTTTTGATGTATTTTATTGTTTTCAACCATTTAATTGTTATTAAATTTTAAGAACTGCATTTTTTTCTGGTTGTTCATTTTTAGATTTCTCATTCTCTGATACAGTGTTATCTTTTTCCATTGTGATTTCCATGGTGCTTGTTACTTCTACGATAAGATATTTACTAAATATGAATATATACATGTAATAACATATAAAAGAGCAAATATGTTTAATAATATATTGCTCAGTAAAATATTCAATGATCTTGAATAACCTTAATTGTACTGCCATGGTTTCCTCAATGTTTGAATCAATTCATAATGTTCACCTTTCATGCTTATTTTGTTTTAGGAGACGAACCAGAGTTTACATGGTGGAAGATCCAGTGAATAAGGTGGATGAAGATACACTACAAAGTTTGTAACAGCCTGATTTTCTGTTGGATGACACACGACAGCAGATTTGCCATATTTTTTAAATCATATTTAGTGAAGACATTCATGAAAGAAGGTTTCCAGAACTACTTCAGAAAGCTGCAAGAATAATGGAATAAGTATGTTCAAAATCTGAGGGAGTATTTTGCAGCAAATTAATGAAATTTTTTAATTATGATTTTTTTTCTTTAAACACTTACATAGTATATACATTTTTAATGACTCTTTGAAGGTCAAAAGAGTGCAATGGAGTGTAAGAAGTTTACTGTGTACTAATTACCAACTTTTCTGAGTCTATTTAGACAGAACACAACAAGTTATATGAAATGGATTTATTATTTGCCGACAGGCAGTTAGGAAAAACAAAGCCAAGTACATACAAAGTACTGTATGATGAACTGGTTAAAATAAGAAGAGCTTCCACTAATGAATCTAAGTCACTTGTCTGTCTTTCATGTTTTGTTAAATGATAGAAAACTGTTTATACAGTGCAGTGCAGTGCAGTGCAGTGCAGTGCAGTGCAGTGCAGTAGTTTCCTGTGGCGTATCCCTCATACACAAAATAATGCATTCTCATGTGTGCCTTTAGTTGTTCACTTTTAGTAAATAGGTTGATTGTTCTTAAACTACTGTGAAGCTGACTGACTCATCCTATGATCAGCACTTCGTTCAACTTTAACATAACTACTACTTCATGTGGAAGAAAGTACATTCTTAATAACCTGGAAAGAAAACTGTTGCAAGAAACCTACACACACATGCTGAGAAAACAAAGTATTGCAAAATGTAAGTATCAATCGTTTTCTCAGGAATTTGGGTAATGTACCTGAAACTCATTCCCCTGAAACATATACTTTTATGGAACTTATAAAGCAATTGTCTGGAAATAATTACTTGTAGCGTCAGATATGCCTCGGTATATAATCAGGTAGTAGTTTGAAAGAGATTCTTAGTCACAATTACTGGAATTAAATAGACACAGAACAATTGTTCTAGCAAACTTAACTTCTACTTTGTTTAATACTTGCAAAACTAAATCCTTGAAAACCTTTTTTCTGATGCTTTGATTGTTCTCTTGTTAACTCTAGTAGTAAAATTATTCTAGTGTATGATGGTATTGTCACACATTTTGAGAGGTTATAAGTTTGAAAATAAGTTGCCAGCAAGACCGTACGCTCTTTGAAGATCTAAGAATAATTTCGCTTCATGTCTTGTCCTAGCCTCTGGTTGCTTGCCACCAATCTCTCAGCTTGCTGGCTGGGGGTGGCATAATTTTAATCTTACGTTGCATTTTAAGTGTCAAAATTTCTTTTCTGGGCAAGGTTGGTAGTCACAGTGGATTTGAGCTTCACCTTACACCAATATAAGTTTGTCTTCCAGTTGCATCTTCAAAAGCTTTATTTATGATTAAAAAACAGACTTTGAGCTAAGACTTGCATAGATGAACTTGGAATGACATAATTCATCTATAATAAATGTTCATTTTCTTAAGAACCTTATGAAATATTTACTTTATTTTGAAAATAATATTTAGTTTGAAACAAAAGACAAAGGAATCCCAAAAATCAAACATAAAAATATATCAATTTTGAAGGCATGTTTCTTGGAAATTGTTCATTAGTCCTATGTGGTCTAAGCTATTACCATGTCAAACATACAAAATTACCTTTAATATGGATATAGCCGTAGACTGACTAAATAATATAAGAGGGGCAAGATGGCAAAATGCTATGAAGAGCTTTAAATTTAGCATTTTATGGATCCAAAACAACAGAAAGGCAAAGCTAAGTGCCATGCCTTCAAGTATACTTCTTCAAAACTTTGTTACGCACTTCAGAGAGAGACTATATTTTTAATAACCTGGGTGGTGACTAGAGCTTCAATTGCGCCTTCCTTTCTTTAATACTTTCCATTCTCATTATACATGTTTTATTGTATTTTTGTGCTAAAACTCATCTCACCAGGGGATTTCTTTTGCCAAACAAAAAGCAAACATTCACATAAAAGGAAAAATACTTTTTTTTTCCAGCCACAACAAAACGTTAGATCCTGCTGAGTATCTCCACAAGCTTCTATAAAAATTCACAAATGATATTCTGCCACCTTAATAAGAAAACTGAAACAGGTTTGATCAACTAAACAGAAGTAGTTTTCATTCCAAACACATTAAAATATACAAAGAAATCACAGCTCAGACATTGCTTTTGGCCTTTATTTCTTGCTTCTAATGGTTTATGACAAAATTTTGAAATAAAGTTAAAATAAACTTTCTAATTTAGAAAAGATCATTTAAAAGAATTGTCTGATGGTTGAGGTAGTTACTTTGATTTCCTGCTACTTTACACTGCTGACTCCTATTTCTTTCTTGAGAAATTAAAAGGTAATGTCATATTTAATCAAAAAAGTATGTCACTATTTGAAAAAAGAATTAAGTTGTGTCATATACAGGTATAAATTCCCTTTGATGCATGTGATCATTACATATACTCAAAATGTACCAATAAACATAATTAATTAAGAAAAACATCAATTTAATAATGTAATAATTATAAGTTTAATAATGTAAATTTGACAATTAAAATGCAAATTATTTTGGTTTTGATAAAATATTTCTGGTGCTAATACTTTTATGGTAGATAGAATTTACATTTTTTTCTTTTTGAAAATTTGTAATTTTTAAAGGTAATCTGATATGGAGAATTAATTATGAATAACATTTAATATTTAAGGTAGTACCATTATAATACCATCTTAAATTGATAGAAAATCACAGAGAATTTAAAAATACATGGGTAAATCAAAAAATATAGAGAACTGCAACTAATGTACCTGATGTAAATTTGGTTACATGTATATACACATACATATATATATATATATATATAGTATATATACATTATGTATATATATATACACATATATGAATAGTTTGAATACATAGATTAAAAAATTAACACCTCATATTGTAAATAATATATCCCATTTTTTACATATGCATTTATGCTTTGAACCTTTGTCTAATTTAAGTATAAATTCCATGATTTTAGTAGCTATATGACTCTCTTGTAGAGATATGTGAAAATTGGCTTTACCATTTTTTTAAATTTTTGGCTGTGAAAGTTAAATTATGTTGTCAAATTGAGGTCACCCTATCATAGGCATTTGTAAAGTACACCTCTAATTGTTTCTAAGTGGCTTCTGGAAACATGAATTTAGGTACTAAATTTGCTCCCAGTGACTTTCTCTGTAATGCTTTCTCCCTGATTCTGCAAACAAATCTAAGCACCTTCTCTCCTCCATGCCCTTACATTTTTAGATTTCTGATTACAATCAGTCAACCATGAACTGGAACCTCTAAAATGATAAGCCAAATTAAACCTCTCTTCTGTTAGGTTGTGAGTTATGAGTATTTTGGACATTGTTGGGAATCGTGACCGGTATGTTGCCTATATCTAGTCTTAAAATTTTGTCTGGATTTCAAATAAATTTGTTACAAACATTGTTTTACATCTTTGATTGTATCTAAGTTTTCAACAAATATTGACACAAATTTGTAAAATTCTCGTAACATTTATTGTTCATACAGCTTTTTAGTGGAAAAGTCAATGTGCTTTCCCAAAATAACATATAAAAATTATTCATAATAAATAAGGACAAATAAAAAAAAAGAATGGCTTATTTTGCTTTAAATGTTAAAATGTTCAACAATTTGAGATTAATATTAAAATGTCTATTCCTGTGTACATTATCTGCATTTTCTTCTGGTTTCATATTATTAATTTTTTTATTTTATAAGAAAATCATTGCTAAGAATTTTTACAAATATTTTCTTATTGTGTCAGTCTTTCTTTTTATTTGGTTTAAATGTAAACTGAGAAAACACTAGACATTGCCAGATATTATGTAATATGTCAATATTAATTCACTAATTTGTCTTTTTTTTAATTAAAGTGATTCCCTGTGGAATTAAGGATCCCATGTTTTCAATTAGTTTTTACTCCAAGGCTAATAGTCTGTAGACGTTATTTTTTAAAATATTCTATTTCTTTGGTGATTATAGTTCATTTTGCAAAGATGGTATCATTTGATAGTTTAGATATTTTGCATTGTTTGTTAAGATACTTTGGGGTTTTTTTGTTCAAATGTATGTGAATTTATCCACATACAGCTTTTCTATATATACATTTTTATATACTTATGGTTTTATAAATATACAGTATCTTAAAATCTGATTCATTTTACTAAATATCTTAATATTTGATTCATTTTACTGAATATTTTAGTGTCTATTAATACACTGTTGTATAAAAAAACCCATACAATATAGTGTAAAATGATCAAAATGTATCTAAGTTTTGCAGTTCAGAAATTCCCTAAGGCAAAGTAGGGACAGTTTGTCTCTGATTCACAACCTCTGGGGCCAAAACTATAAAACTCAATCATCGAAGGCCTCTCCATATGGTTTGGCTTTCTTTAAAATATGGTGACTAATATCTAAAGCATACACCTAGAGGGAAAAAAAGGCCTAATAAAAGTCCCATTGGATAACAATGTAGCCTCATAATCAGTTGTTTCATTGTAGTAACTAGAACCAATCACTAAGGCAGCCATATTGAAAAGAGGGTAGTCATACTCTAATCTGTCATTAAATTGGAGGAATGTCAGGTAATCTGCATGCATCTTTAAAACCGGCACAATTACCGGTGCACATCATGTCTTATCTTTTTTGTGTGATCACCCATATCATGTTAATAAATGTTTTCCAATAAGTTATTGTACACCCAATTGTTTGGGCAAATACTTTGATTTTCTGAGGATATCAGATGATTATAGACAGCTAAGATGAGAATTAATACCCAGTCAAAGAGGGACTGGGCTGTAAGGAAGTCAGCCAAAAAAAAAAAAAAATGATGTCAGAATTGTGGCTAGATATGCAGTTAGAGAAAAGCAGACCTTAAGATAGAGATACCTGACCTACATGGGCCCCTAAGGGACAAAAAATAACTTGGGTTATACTGTA
>PVJX010040977.1:0-14974 GCA_004027295.1 Dolichotis patagonum | reverse complement strand
AAGACTGGCTTAAAAAGCAAGGAGCAAGGTCCGTGTATTGACTAAACGTTCAAAGACTATGAGGCATTAGCTTCTTCCCTTAACGAATGCTGTTCCAGTTTTGCTCAGTCTTTGACCCAGTATCCACCTATGCTCTGCCGTTTCCTGAGCATAACTTTTATGGATCAGTTTCCCCTGTGCTTGTGGGCTTTCGATAATATTTAAACTCATACTGTGGACCGAGAGAAGGTCCAAGAACAGCTCACTCACCAGCTACAAGGAGTGCGGGAAGAGCTCTTCCAGCTGTGGTGTCATCAGGTTTTGCAGCCTTGGGGATTCTGAATTTGGGGGTTAGCAGTACTCAGCCTATATTAAAGATAACTACTTGCAGACTTCTAACAATTGAATACCTTGTATTAGAAACATGAAGAAAACAGAAAGGCAAATGCAAAGAGTGAATAATCCAAAAACAACAATCAGAAGGAAATATATAAAACTAGAGTGAATTTGCATGAGCAAGACAGACAACTTCATTAAAACAAACACCCTACATGAGCCCGTGCCTCACCGTGCAGTGATGATTTCCTTGATTGTTCACAGCCGTTAAATCAGCCGTTCATTGCCCTCCTTGCTGACTTCAATCCAGTGATTCCATGTCCATCATTTCTTCTCTTGTCTACCCCTCCTAGATGCCTGGGTACCTCACTATGTTGCCTTTCATACCCCTGTTGCATTCTTTGTGTTCATTTTGCGAAAGTCCAAGCCTTCGTTACTCAGCGGTCATGTTTTTCAGTGCCCATACCTAGGCATCTGGAAGTTGCTGGAAAAAAAAATAATCTAGTGATGTCTTGTTTTAAATTCCATCAAATCCCAAATAGACTTTAACACTAGCAATAGCAGCCACTGTATTTCTCTAAGAAGGATATTTTTCCTTTTGTCAAGATAGCCTTTTTTTCTTCTATCTTTAAACTTTGTACCCCAACTCATTCAATCCTCATTGTCAACTTACAGTCTCCTAAGTCATTACAAAATAAAAAAAAAAATCAGAAATTGTTCCCTCAGATTCTCACCACCACATTTAAATGCCTACTTGCATCTGCCAGTCTTTTCTTTTCTTGTCCTGTTATAGCTTTAAAAAGAAAATTGAAGTCTATTTCAGAATCAAAGGCAAGATACAAAAATACCTGCGGTTGTTTTTATACTTTCCCTCTCCCACTCTCAGATAAATTCCTCTGGCCACAGACTCCTGAGCCTCCCCAGTGTCCCCCGTTTGCCGGATCACTCCTGCAAATGCACAGGCATCTGGAGTAGCTTCTGGGCTTTTCTGCACAGAGACACACACACACCTTTTTCCTCTTCAGGCTTCTGCCTACATCTCTGCTTCCCTTCACCACCACATTTCTTCCAAGACTGGGGACCCACGCTACCACTACCGAGATGCTTTTTCATCTTTTCCCCCACTTCTCTCTGCTCTCCATGGCCACTGCCTTTGTCCTTTCTCTGGTGGCCACCACCACGGTGATCTGTTTGCATCTGCCTCCCTTTGGTGCCAGTCTGTCCCCATCACATGAGAAATGTCAGCAGTATTTGCCATCGTTGACCGCTCTCTCCTTGGTCTGAACCACCTTATGTTTGAAATGATGTTGGTTGATTATTATGTGTTTGACATTGGTTTTCTTTTCTATGTTAATTCTTTTGTTTCTTTTTAATCAACTTGTAATAATGATGCAGTAATGAAGGCTTAATGGATGCTTACCAACCCTTTTCCAAGGACTAATAACTTAAATAGATGTAATAAAACTTTTCAGGAAACTGGGTGATCCGCTGGCAATAACTTCATGTTTAGAGAAAAGCATTTTCTATGTGGGTTCCTCACAAGTTTATCTAAGAACATGTAATACAGAAAAGCAAAACTGAGCTACAGTCTATGACTGCTGTAAAACAAGAAATTACTGTTAATCTTTCCTATAAGCAATTATATATGTCTACCTAGGAAGTCTTAGGAATGACAGAAGTAACCCTTTAAAAAAGCTTATTAAGGATAAATGTATGTTATTCCAGTGCAACATGATAACTTACTTGACATTTATACAAACTCATTTAATACCTTGTACATTTGTTCTTCTCAAAAGTAATGTTTCAATTGATTATAATTAGGTGCTTTATTTAAATCACTAAAAAAAGTCTCATTTCAACCAGTGTAGAAATCTGACTACATTGGCATTGTTTAGTTATTATATCTATTTCTCAAACTATATATTCATCCTAAAGAACAAGTAGCTTTTTAATTTTCTGGAGTTCTCATCTTGATTAAAATAAACTCAGGACAAGTTTTTAGAATATAGAACTGTATTTTAAATCACATGTTATATAGCTTACACTATCTTTCAAATTATGCAGGCATGTTTGAACACTTTCTGTGATAGCTCTAGGAAATATTAAAAAATTAACCTCTTAGCTTTATTAACAAATTGGTTATTATAAGACATTGAATTGTGACTGAAAATATGTTTCCCAGAATCTGTAAGTATGACTTTATAGGGAATAAAGGTCTTTTTAGTTGTAATTAAGGTAAGGTTGTCAAAATGAAAAAAATCTAAAATAGTGTGGGCCTAAATCTAATGACCTGTGTATATAAGAAACAGAAAAGGAGAGACATATAAAGCCATAGAGGGAAGAGGCAGTTAGAGAGATTGGATTATAATGCCATAATCCAAGCAATGCCAGGAGCCACTATAACCTGGAATAAGGAAGAAAGGAAGGATTTTTCTTAGAGCGTTTGTAAAGACAGTGGCTCTGCTGGCCCTTAGACTTTAGACTTCTGACTTCTAAAGCCATGAAAGAAGAAATTTCAGCTGTTGTTAAGCTACATTTGTGGTAATTTGTTGCAACACTCCTAGGAAACTAATACAAGAATACGTTTGATACTAATTACAGGTTTCAAAGTTTTTTAAATGTTGATTTTTAGCTAACCTATATTTATATAAAGAGCTTTTCTATAAGTATATTAAAGATGGAATATTGCTCACCAAAATAAAAGCAGTAGCATGTGCCTGCTCATGCATTTATCTGCATATAATCACTGTTTTGGTTGTCTTTTGCCCTCCGTAGATGTGGCTGGTGGCTACTCGTATTCCATGCTTGATGCAATCAGAAGAGCATTGATGGCTTCCAGAGCCCTTTTGATAAATAAGGTAAATGAGAAAAGCCTCACTCTCAAAGAAGTCTTCAGACTAGCTACTCTTGGAGGAAGCCAAGGTAAGGACTGTTCATTTCTCTCTCAGATGTTGCACAATTATGCTAATCTGTGTCCTGGGATAAAGTGTGAAGGTGCATGATGGTGGAACCAGGACCGTTCAGTATTTCTGCCACACCTCCCGTAATACACCCAAAACTTAGCTAGGAAAATACATGTTCAGGTGTGCGGTAGCAGAATCGTTCAGTGAATTTGCTGTGTTTGAAGGAATAGATATTTGATAGACAATTACCATAAGAATCATTTTAATGGATATTTACATTGGTCACATGCACTTTTGTTCTTTAAAATAATCTGTTCTTTCATTGGGTCAAGTATTTGCTCTCTCCTGGATTGAATGGTACTAATAGTAAAAGTGATAACCAAGACTTCCCAAGATCTTACCGTGTCCTAGGCACCATGCAGCACACTTTCTGTATACTGTCACTGAATCACCACAAGCGCTGCTCTTAATTTCATTTCACAAACAAGGAATTTTGGTGGGTTTTACAAGGCTGACAAGTAGCAACGTGCCGTGATTTGAATCCAGAAAATCTACTACCAGAGTGCTGATTCTTACCTTCTGCCCGCCACTATAATATCTTCCTCTGCTTCCTAGACTATGTATGTGTTTGGTTAATATGTTTAAATATGCTAATGAATCAAGGCTTTTTAAAATTAGAAATGTCTAAAAATATAGTTGGCTTAGAAGCAAATATTTTTTCTTTGGTTTTTCTCAGTTCTCATATATAACTGTATTTTTATTTTAAAAATGTGATTGCTTTGCTTTAAGTCATTTTAGCAGTACAGTGTAATCTGAATAGATGATAGTGAAAATAGCATCAAATCACAGGTAACCAGTGAAATTTAAAAACATAAAGACACAGATATGGAGATGTAGATTTATGGAAGTTATTCTGTGCCTTAGAAATGGAGGGTGACCCAAAGGCTAGTGCCATACTATTAAATGCAACTTCTTAGCTTTTCTTTGAATGTTCTAGGTTGTAATGAGGACCATCAAGACACAGATATGGAGATGTAGATTTATGGAAGTTATTCTGTGCCTTAGAAATGGAGGGTGACCCAAAGGCTAGTGCCATACTATTAAATGCAACTTCTTAGCTTTTCTTTGAATGTTCTAGGTTGTAATGAGGACCATCAAGAACATTTCAAGAAAAACAAATGGCAGTTATGTTTTTTGCATTTCTTAAGTTTTATGGCTTTAGTTTTTAAACGCTAAGTTTCAAGTAATCCATTTTTTAAAGTGTATCACCTTCTTACCCACATCATCAGAGTATTTTTGAATCTGAGTTTGATTCAAGTTGTTCATTTTCCTGGTGCAAACAAGGTGAATTTAACAAATCCTTTTTTCATTCTAGGATCTCTGTGGTTTGCTCCAGCAGGATCTTGTTTTGATCAAGCCATCATGGGATGCCTACCAAACGCTTTCTGCCTTGCAATGTACCTTTTAAATCTGTGTCTCTGGGCCACTGGGTGACTGTTATAGGATTTCTTCTCCTTTACTTGAGTCTCTACTATAGTTGGAGCACAATGAGATGAATGGGTTCCTTTGTAAAGTGCAGCATTTCCTGAGCCCTGCCACAGCCTTTAAACTCACTCTTGAGATCAAAGTATATATGAATCATCTCCACATAGCTAATGTTTGCTCCAAAGGCAGCAAAACTGCAGTTCCTGAAATGTATTTGAATTGTTTACCCTCACAGCTGGGTCCATCTGCCGCAATGTAAATTTACATCAGTTTACAGATTCATTGAAACCACTGTGTCCTTTTGGTTAGCTCATTCTTGAGTGCTTCAGATTCTAATGATTTGGACCTTGCTGTCTGGCCTCTAAAAGACACAACAGTTTTATGCTGAATGCGGTCCTTAAAAACTCATGCCTCTTTGTCAGAGGCTAAAAGAAGTAGAGTGTAATCAGTGAAGGAGAAAAATTTCTAGGGGTTTTTGTCATAGGTGATGCTTCTCTTTACAATTAGAAGGTCATCTAACTGCTTTTAACATTTCTAATTATTTTCATACCACTCTCTTGCTATGAGAATGTTTTAGATTAAAAAAATCTTTTGCTTTTCTGAGAAAAAAAGAGTTTCCATTTAGATAATCTTTTAAGAACAAGGATTCTAAGTCAGTGCTTTTAGCTTTGCCAAGTCTGGATACATATTCATAAAATATGTGTCAGATACTATATTGCCTCCCAGGGAAAATCTACTTAGTACTTTGAAAGCAGACTGTATTCCGACAGCAATAGAATAAACAATCATGTGTAAAAATTGAAATAAGTAATGCAGCACTCCAGTTAACCTTACTTTTGTGCATGTTTGTATCTGACAGTTCACTTTCTTGGACTATAAGCTTTAAGGAGATTTAGTTTCATTCCCTGCATTGACCAGGAAAGCCATCTACAACTGTCCTAACCCTAAATCATAGCAGGCATAGATTTTCTTCCTTGGCACTCAGTAATCATGGACATGAATTACAGCTGTGAGATGGGCCAACTCAGCACACATTATTGATCTGTGTGTTAGTTCAGAAAATCATGCTTCTCGAGCAACTTTGAAGTTACAAAGCCATTGGCTTCTTTTCAAAACCATTGGGGCTCTTGAGTTATGAGAAGCTGTTTACTTTGCCAAGTGAGGTTTGTTTTCTATCCCAAGAATTTAAACTGCAAAATTTGCGATGGATATGCCTGCATTGGCAAATATACAAAAGTATAATTATTTTTTATTTACTGAAGGTCCTTTTCACTGTCATGAAAACAAATCTTGTCAGCTATTTCATGAAAAAACAGGCAAAGAAAGGAGCTGGAGTGTTGGGGGGAGAAGAAGAAGGAAAAAGAAGATAGATACTATGTCAGTGAGGTTTCGCAGACATAGAAAAACGTAGACCAGCTGCCTATGAAATGCTCTGATAGGGCTGAAATAGAGACATCATCAAAATTATAATTATGTGCCCAAGGGAACTGTTTATATTCTCAGATTTTTGCTTTCCTGTGTTTACTCTGCTATTATAAGTAGAATTCATGTGATCTATCCGAGTAAGAACACTCCTCTGCCCCACTAAGATACTAATTTTTTTTCTAGTGATGTGTTGACAGATTCTATCCTTCCAGACTGGCCTGCTGGCATGATCTGATGGCTTTCAGGACTGACTGTGTGCCCACTTGTTCCCCACTGCAGCCCTGGGACTGGACAATGAGATTGGAAACTTCGAAGTAGGCAAAGAATTTGATGCCCTCCTGATCAACCTCAAAGCGTCTGACTCTCCCATTGACCTGTTTTGTGCAGATTTTGCTTCTGATGCTTCTGATGTAAGTAAAAGACAGTTAATCAAAAGACATTTCATAGAAGTCCTAACAACTTCCCTGTAGAAAAGAATATAGCAGCTGAAACATTCTAAGAAGATGCAGGGAAATCTTAAAGAGACACTAAATCCCTTTGATAATTATTATCATATCATGAAAGCAATGTTAAGAAAATTTAGCTGAGCATGGTGGCACATGCCTGTAATCTTAAGCATTTGGGAGGCTGAGGCAGGAAGATTGCTGCAAGTTTGAGGCCAGCCTGGACTAAAGAATGAGACCCTGTCTCAAAAAACCAAAAATGAAAAAAAAAAAAAAGAAAATTTGTAGTAAGACAATATTTGAATTTTGTATATGTTTGTGTAGCTGAATGTGTGTTTTTATAAGGATCCATACTGTAGTTAGCTTACACTGAATACCTTCTAAGGGCTAGACACTCTCAGACATAATTCTATTTAGTTACCAGGACAATTTCAAGAGAGATAAATACTGTTAATACTGCCATATTAATCACAGAATCAGGGAGACTTAAGAGAAATAGCAGGATTTGCCTAAGGACTCATAGGTAAACCCTACTAGCAGTTAGTAGAGTTTAGATTCAAATAGGACTCTCTGACCATCAGAGGCTGGAGTCTTGACCACTGTGCTATATCGGTTTTCCTATCAGAAAATGAGTTTGTTCTTCTTATAAAATATTTTCTTATGAATATAAAAACTAACTCATCTTTAATAATGATTATGATAGTTTTTCCAAAAAAGACTTAACTGTTGTCATTTTTAAGTTGATCTATTTATTTACATAAATGTGACAATAAATATATCATTCTGGGGTGTTTAAAAAATAAATGCGGAATTATTTCAAGTTTGTATTATTTGTTATTTTAGGGGAGGAAAAACACCTCTTTCTTTACCATGCTAGATTTAAACTGAAGTCCCTACAATGAAAGACAGATAAACCAGAAAATGTATTAAGTTTTCTGTGATGAAAGATCCTTCTTAGTGCAATGAAAGTCTAAAGGAATGAGAAGACCCGAGTATTTTTATTCTAAGTTTGATGAAGAACGTAGAGTTGAGGTGAAACACAATAAAGAAGAGAGTGTGATCTAATGATACTGAACTGGGGAAAGCTGGCAAGACCTGACTCGTCAGAAATAAGGGTGCTCCTTACTCTCACAAGAGGGTCTTCCGACCTGATTCAGGGGAAGGTCAGAAAATTCTTCCTGGATTTGAGCACCTGCTTCAGAGAGAAAGGTGAAGGGAAGGTCACAGTGATGGTCCTGGCTTTATTTTTTTAGGTAGCATATCCTGACTCTATCATTATGTCATATTATTTACTCTTCTACTAGAGTGAATTTCTGAGAATGCCATTCATCTAGTCATTTTGTTTATATCATATGCCTCCTGAAATATTTGAATCACTTCATTAAATTAATCTCTTTAATTTATGTAGTACTTTTTCTCTGAAGATTTTAGCATTGTATACCAATAACTTTCTGCCAGTGGATAAATATTTGCTAATAAGCAGTGGGTTAAGCTTTTGTTTGTTCGTTTGTTTTAGGTTTTGTTAGGTTTGGGGGAAAGACTTTTTATTAGAAATAGATTTTGACATTGAGAAATACATTTCAATTTCTGGGCTTTGCTAACCAGTTTCCCGTGAATTTTTTTCTAAATGTAGACGATATTACATGCATTTCTTACTGTCTTTATTTTCGATTTTAGGCTGTTATCCAGAAGTTCTTCTTTCTAGGTAGGTACATGTATATCTGTGTGCTAAATAAATAGTTGTCTTTTCCTTGCATATAGTTCGCTGTATTTGTTTCACCACATGGTAAATGCTGTAGTTAGTCGGCTTTGATTAGTTTTTAACTCTCCTCAGCATGGAACCTGTTTATTCACAGTATTTAAGTCGCATTTGAACACGAACCCCTAGAGCACACCATTGTGAGTCCCAAGGTGAGGGAGAAGGGCAGAGGGGTGGAGATGTGCACTTTCAACCCTCTGTGCTCCTCCTGTACCCCAGTCTGTTCCGTTCCATTGTGTGCGGTGAGTGTGTCCTGCACTCTTCCCTCACGTGCTTCTCTTCAACTCTGTTCACCGAAAGAGAAAGAAGTAACACAGAAGGGTGTCTGCTGTCTTCCTTCCACTGGGGGGCTCCGTGCTGTGGGAACTTGAGATGCGGAAGTGCACACGTCACTTCCTGTGGCTCGGTTTCTGCAGGCAGCTCATCTCACCACCCCGAACCTGATTCTGCAGTGTAAAGATTCCTATTTCTCTTCCGACCGGGGCTAAGAATGCCAGCAACCACTTCAGCTGAAAGGACAGGGGTGGAGGTGGTTTCAACTAGATGTCATTTCTGCCTCGTGTGCACAACTCAGTCCCTACTCCTCAGATTAGCTATGCCATGTTCTGATGGTGTCATCCTGACCAGATTGTAAACAAGATGAAGCAGAAGGAGGAGGGGAAGGCAACTTTTTGATTTCTTTGGAAATGTTTTATTTTAAATCTCTATTATTCCAAGAGATTTTAATTCCTTAAAATAATTATCAACACAAAAGCACTTAATGGATTACTTTCTTTTTTCTTTCAGGAGATGACCGAAATATTGAGGAGGTTTATGTGGGCGGAAAGCAAGTGGTTCCATTTTCTAGCTCGGTGTAAGACCCTTGGCCTTGTGCAAGGTTCTCCAGAGATGATGTGGCTGTGTAGCTCCCTTGGACCCAGGCAGGGTCACAAAGTCAAAAACAGTACCTCATTCTTGGGATGATGGTCTCTTTCTGTGTCTAGTTACTATATTCACTTGGTAAATTGAAGGAAGTGTACTTATTCTCAGCTCTGGCTGGCAGGTTCATAATTTGATGAAAATCTTTGGAGCTGTTTAGATTTACTTTAAGCTCAAGCAAAAGAAAATGTTGACTAGTGGTGACTTATTATGAGAATGAAGTAAAATCTTTTGCATATATGGAAATGCAGAGAGAAAAGGTATTCCTATCTGGTTAGCTATTTTGAGGTAGTAAGTATGAAAATTATGGGAACTGAAAATGGGCCCATAGATATATTTTTATGAGGGAGCAAAAGTTAGATGGTGAACAAATGTTGGAAAATGGCTTCAGATTGTGTTTGAAAATTATGTCCTGAGCATACTGATTTAAAAAGACAACTAGCTGATTTTTAAAATGTGTTTCTTGATTGACCTTGTGTTAGAAATTTGCATTTAATGGAATTTGCATTTCAGAGACAAGTTATTGTTGTTTTGCCTTCTTTCAGGGATGGATATCAAAAATTGAAAGCCACATGCTTTTTAAATATAGTTCTGTGCTTTAAAATGTTTGACAGAAGCTGAGTACTAAAGATGTAAATTCTCTTAGGAATATTATTCATAAAACCACATGGCATAAATTGTTGTATTTTGTGTACTTTTAAATCATCTTAAGTTGTAACTCTGTGATATTATAATTGCTTCATTTTATTATAAGAGAAACAGATTCAAAAACCATTATTGTGCAGATTTGCATCTTCATAAACTAGAGCAAGTAATTGGGTGTCAAAGAGCTGCTGATGTAACAGAACAGGCTCCTTTCCAATGGCCCATTCTACCCGACCCTCTGCTGTAGCTGCTGGAAATTTTGTTCTCAAATATTAATATGCTAGAGCTTTCAAAGGAAGGACAAGTTATGTTAAAGAAATACTTTTAAAAATCTTTAAACTTGGTATATTGAAAGTGCTGTGTTTTTCAGTTGTATTCAGTTGACTGTTTAATTCCTTAAAAAATTTCTGGATATTCAGATGATAGTATAATAAAAGATATACAGCTATTTCAGTTAATGTTTATGTTAACAGGACTTAATCTGTTCTAGACATCTAGGAACATTAAACAATGTGATTTTATGCGTCCTAACTAATATAGTATCCTTTTCCATAACCTGGAATTAAAATCACGTTGTGACCCTAGATAAATTTTTAGCAAGTATTGGTGTCTTAAATCCTGTGTTTCCTAATTTATTCCAAGTACTACATATAAACAAACAAGGAAAGAAATAGATTTTCTCAGTATAGTGTAACATGCATTCCTAGGACTCATTAATATTACCTTACAGTAGAAAACATATAAAATATAGTTAATCACATATTTACACAACTAAGAACACAATTCCTGTCCTGTAAGGTAAATATCACTTTCACATATTCATTTTAATTTGGTAGTAATTTGCCAAAGTTTTTTTTTTTGTGCTACAACTCTTTCAGATTTGATTGTATATATACTGCATCTAGTGATGGAACACAATTTTTTAAAAAAGCAAACAGCACAGTTTGTTTTGTGGAATACTTAATAACTCAGTAAATCCAATTTCCAATGTCAGTCTGTATTTCCAGTGTCTGTAATTCCTGAACCACATTAAAGCAGCTCCACCAAATTTCTCCCCATTTCTGTATAGTGCTGGCAAGTGTTTTATCCCCTCTAGCTTTCAACCCCTGTCAAAGGAGGTTATGTGTTGTCTCAGCAAACGAATAAGCTTAGGAGCTTGGATGAGAAGTATAAAATCCTGTGATTGCAAACAGCTACTTCCAGGCTTCGAAGGAACCTATACTGTCATCTTCCTTAAAGGTGAACATTTGGATAATGAGCATCAGTTTTCATTTAGATGAGATTCATATACAGTAATACACATTAATTATAGTATCAAAAGCAAGAATAATGATCAGACACAAAGATTTTGTCATACATTGTTTAGCCTGGATAGTGGCTTAAGAACCAAAAACTTTCCCAGCAAAAATAGAATGTGTTGAAATAGTTATATGTACTTTGATCTCTCTGCATCCTTTGTAACTTAAGTATTTTATTCCCCAAGTTCAGTGCTCCTGAATGTTACATTCACTTTTTTTTAGTACTGTGGGCATTAGCCTTATGTGGGACCAGATTTTGTGCGCTTTGAAATCCTGTGTTTGCCTAAGGTAGGATGACTTTCTGGATTGTTGAGAGGTACTCTCCCAAGCCATCTTTGTTTGGCACTTTATATTTGAATGGTTTTCTCTCTGACAGGAAAGAATTAAAACTCTGCTCTCCCCTTAATATACCCTGTGTCATGGTATTTTCAGTGAGGTACATTTTATAATGTAAAACTGTATTTACAAGTATCATGTGCTCTACATTCACAAAATACATTTGTAACCAGAACTAAAAAAAGGCTCACCAGTTCACATGAAGTTGGTTTTCAAGAGAGAAGGAAACATGGCAAATAAAAGATCAGGATGTGAGAAGTTGTCCTCGTCATCAACCAAGATAAAGGACTTTATTTCCCAGCTGCTTCTCTTAACTGAATTGTCCATAGATTTTAGAATCCAAGAGGATATCTTGAAACAAGTTCCCTTTGAACCCCATTGAATCTCTTTTCTATTTCAATGAGAAGTCTAAAAGTTGCAGGAAAGGAAATGGTAAGAAGCATGCTTCTTTATGCCTAGCTGATTTTGAAGTGTGCCCTGGAATATCCCTCTTGGCAACCACTGCTGAGATCTTAGAGAGGAAACATAATGAGTGTGAGATCTCGCCGTGTATTTGAATTTTCACTCCCCACCAGACTCTTCCTGGTTTTAATATTTTTTTTTAACCTCAGAACCAGACAGATGGAAGACTTCAAAGGCAAGCAGGGAGGGACAATGCATCTGTTCTACCTTGCAGGATGCGTGGGAGATACCCAGAACTAGAAGCTTCTGAAGGCCTCTGGACATCTTTTCATTGTCCATTTTTTAAATTGGCTATGCTCCCATGGGAGTGAAAGGGGAGGAATTGTCTAAAAAAGGGAGGCAGAGGATACTGTTAATGGGGTAACAAGATTTAAAATTTACATTATTCTCACCACTCTGCTTGGATGGATAGTGTGCTGTTCCAGTTTGTCTACTTACGCTAGACTTGAGGACATGGTCAGCTATCCCAAAAATAAGAGGACATATTATGGTAATCACCCCTAATTTTCCTATCAACTTAATCTGAAGCCCTTTATAACTTATACTGTCTTATTATGGCTGATCTTATTTGAATCTGGTTTGTTAAATTGCTACTTTGTATTGACTGATTTTATTTAAATCTGTTGTGATGGATAGCACCAAGTCTAAGAGCATAGGCAACTACACTGATGACGACAAGATTCACTAAGATACTCACTCTGGTTTGATTATTACTTGCTTTTGAAGTCTTATAATGTCTCTAATGCTTTGTTTTTATTAATGTTGTTATATACTGCTGAGACACCATGGTAACCATTGTAGATCACCTTGTATTGTGGTTTTATGTGACTTTGCTGCCTCATGCTTTTCTAGGAATTGTTTTATCTTGCTTTGTTTTGTTTTTCCTGCTAATACAGAAATGATAGATATACATGTAGAGACTCACGCATGTGTAGAACTTAAAAACAGTTTACGAGAAACAACTATATAACACATGTTGAAATAAACAACTACTTTGAAGAAAAAGAGACACTACAATACCCAGTGCTGATTCCATAATGTCATGATGTGAAGTCCAGCAAAATTATCACTTTTTGTTCAAAGTGATCTTAGCATGCTTTGCCTTGTCTAAGTTCAACACACATTAAGGTATGGACAGCTGTTTTGAGGAGAATTAGAGACACTATGACAGCCATTCATGGCTTCCCTAATGCCTGGTCTTGAAGACCTGTAATGTCCTCCTTGTCCTGCTCAGATCAATTCCATACTAGGTTGTTTCATGTGAAATCCCTATATGTGACAATATGGACAACTATTTGGAAGAAAACAAGAGTCAATATGATAGAGAGTGAGTATCTCTGATTGTCTAGCTTTGAAATTTATGTCTTACATTGCTTTCTTGTGATCTGCTTTGCTCTGATTTGTTGTGTTTAATTTTACCCTATTGATATAATTGCATGTATATTTGAGTGTGTAAGATGGATGACCATATTGTTGTTTTTGTCAGATCATGGAGCAGAACTGTTAACAGTCTCACTGTTTGAATGTCTACTTTACATGTTTTAACTTTGTAATTTGAACAACTATTTCAAAGAAGTCAGTATGTAATTAGTCAAGTAATAATTTCTTAGGTTTTATTGTTGTTGTACTTCTCCTTTTTTCCTTGGAATACTGTATTGTCACTACCCTTTATTCTGTTTTATTTTGTTTTGTTTTTTCCTCTTTAAATAAAAAAATAAATAAATTGGCTGTGCTACTGAAAACATTCACATGTCTAAAAAGAGTGCTCAGAGTTACTAAAAGACTAAGAAGTGTGTCCTGACTTAAAGTTATTTTTAAATTATAAGAATTCTTAGGAATTTTAAAATTTTTTTTCTTTAAGAGTTAAAGAAGTTGTCTGCAATTTTAGATCCACTTTAGGTATGACTTTGGCCTACACAAGTCTGTGAAGATAATAAAGGAGTGACAAATGAAAGCCAGTAAAGAAGTGTCCAAAGACCTAGGAAGGAGGGCAGATGAAAAGACACAGAAAACCTGGCATTGGTCAACATCCGTGCTTTCACACTTAGCCTCACCCTCTTCCCTCCAACATCCTTTAGTGTGAGAGAGATGGAGAGCTGTCAGGTTTATTTGTAGATCTAGTATCAATTTAATGAAGTGAAAAAGTCAAACAAATGAAATGGAATGAAATTCAGTTGGTGCAATCAAATGTAACATCCAAGAGAGCTTTCATAGTCCATGGAGTTCAAGGGACTTGGATAATTGATGTCATTCTTAACTAATAAATTGTGTTGCAGTGATTTGCCTGTCTAGTTTCCACTCAAGAGCCTGTTAGAAAACTTTCCTTAGTCAAAATCACTTTACATTGTTATTAAATGCCTGACCACTACTCCTAAGAATATATAAATATATATGTGTGTGTACATATATTTATAGAGCCATTTATTTGTATGATTTGCTTATTATTTGCTGAGTGAGCTCCTTTGTGCTTCAAAAAATAAATGAGATTATGTGTTTACCTCATTTTTGTGTGTCTGTGATTTGGTTTGTATGAATTGTCTCAGTCTGATAAGTAGACTAATATGATTTTTTTTCATTTTAGCAAGTATTTTAAAAAACAAAATAGGATATTTAACTGTGGGCCTACATGTATCTTCTAGCCTGTGACAGTAATTCTATAAAACATTTTAAAAATTAAGCGGTGAGCCAGTCATGATAGTGCATGCCTATAATCTCAGCACTCAGGAGGCTGAAGGAGGAGGGTCACTGTGAGTCTGAGGCCAACCTGAATTGCATAGCAAAACTCTATCTCAAAAAAAAAAAAAAAAGAAAAGAAAAGAAAAAAGCTATAATGTGCACCTCTTTAAAAATCACAGTGCTATTTCTTTTAATGTTTACATAGATTATTTTCATATGTTTAGAGTCAAAAGAAATTCATGCTACATCAAGAACTAGGTCACACAATTCTTAAATGTATATTCAAAACAAAAATTTCATAAATAACAC
>PVJX010040976.1:0-14901 GCA_004027295.1 Dolichotis patagonum | reverse complement strand
GCCCTGTGATTCTTTCACTCTTTGAATGGTTTTATACTATTTTGTTATGTTTGATATTATTGTATTTGAAACTATGCTCCACTACAGCAGAGAAAGAGATATTGTGATAGCTACTGTTAATGTCTGGTTGTCTTAATATAAGGTACTGTGTTGCCTATGTTGTCCTGTTCTGATCTGCTCTGTTCTGACCTCTTTGTTTTGTTCTCTTTAAAATAAAAAAAAAATTACTGATGTAAGAAAGTTTTTCTCTGTTGAAGGGTTATCTCAGAGAAGGCTGCTATTTATAAGATACAAAGAGCTATTTGGTTTTTTGAAGTGGGAGTTAAATTTTACTGGACATTAAAATCAGGTGGATAGTTTTTAAAAATGTTTCTGAGTCTTACTTTCAGAGATTCTCAATTAACTGGAATAAGTAGATTTTAAAATCTTTCCACCCAGGGATTCTAATATACAGTTAAGGCTTGGGATCATCCCTTTAAACTAGGTGAATTCATTCATTCCACTAATATTGAGTGCTTATCATGTGTCAGGCAATGTTATAAATTCTTGAAAATACAGCTGTGAACTGAAGAGACAAATATTTCTACCATTGTGAAGTCTGATATTTTAACTGATCAGACAGAAAAGAAACAAGGTAATTAATTAAAATACATACTATGTTAAATGTTGATAAGTTCAATGGAGAAACTAATGTATGGAAGGGGTGTAGGGAAAGCCAAGGATAGTATGTGATACAATTTGAATTAGGGTAGAAAGTGTTACTAAGGAAGGGATAGTTAAGGACGACCTAAAAGAGGTTGCTGGTATGAAGCATGCATGTATCTGGAGGAAGAGCATTTTTTTCAAAGGAAAGAGCCAGAGTAAAATGCTTAAGTCAGGAGTGTTCTAGAAAATCATGGAGACTAGAGTGGCTGGAGGGAAATGAGTGTGTGTGGAGGAGAAAGGTAGTTGAGGTCAGAAATCTCATGGTGTAGTGGTAGGGCTTGAACTATTTCCTTGGTGTCCATTGTAAGGGCTAGGCCATTGTAAAGGCTAGGAATTTTACTGAGTGAGATGAAAAGGCTTTGGATGGATTTGGAGCAGAGTAACTAATGATGTGATCAGACTTCAAGTCGATCACTCTGCTGTGGGGAGACTAGACTTTAGAGGAGCAAGGATGAAGAGAAAGACCATGTTGGGCATAATGGATATTCTGATTTGTCTGATTTGTCTTGACCTTTCTTATCCTCTCCCCTGAGGTGTTTGGGTGTAGTGGTTTATAAGTCTAGACTTTGTGCCATTCAGATAAAGAAGCAAATCATGTGAAAATGTGCCCAACGTTTGTAGCTATGGCTTTTCTGGATCAAGAACTAAACATACACACACAAGTGCATATGCATGCATGCAAACACACACACACAAACACACACCTTTGGTAATTTGAATTCCTTTTTCTTTGTCTTCTTACTTCACCTCAGATTCTCCATCCCAACGTATTCCTTGAGAACTGTTACACACATTTTCTTGCTCGTGACAGATTTTCTATCCTGCTTCTCCCACCTTGTTTTTGACCACAAAAAAAGACATAAAGATTTCTGTATTGATGTGAGTGGAGATCTCATTATAGTGGCCTCCTGTGAAATAGCAGCAGGAGGTAGAAATGCTTAATGTGTAAAATGGTCATTGTCCTGAAAAAAAATCAATACCATAAATGTGAACTTAATGGTACCCCATGGGGAATGGGAGTCTGGGCAATGTAACTGTAGTTAATTGAAAGGCAACTTGTATCTCACCCTTGTTTCCCCATTTTCAGTTTGCTTTAGCTGTTGTTTCTGAGTATGAAAATAATAGTTTTTTTGAGAAGGGGATCTAGGGATGGATGGTGAGGGAAGGGTGGGTAGGAGGAGGAGAGGAAGTAAAAAGAATAAAAATGATGAGATTAGTTTTTGATGTGTGCCTGTGATGTGGCAGATACTGTGCTAGGTACTTTACAGATAGAATCTTATTCAATTTCTGTTACAATTCATGGAATAGGCTTTATCATTATCCCCACCTTAAAGTTGAGGAAATTGAGATTTGGAGAAGTTAAAGAACTCATTCAAGGTGACACAGCTATTAAGTGGCCAAGCCAGTCTGGCTGGTGCCAAGTATGCTGCATCAGTGAGTTTTCCCATCGTTAGTTTTACTGCGTAGGATTCCTGGGCTTCACACTGGCCTTTCCTGGTACTCTTCTGGTCATTTGGGAACACTTCTCAGGGTTAGGAATGGAGGCAGAGAGAAGGTCAGGAGCCTGGGCTGTGTGACAATAGCCTTGGAATTAGGTTTTTAAAAAAAATTTAAAAAATAAGAGCCCAAACATCCAGCTGTTTTCTTGTTACTAGATTCTTTCAGTGGACTACAGAAAAGAAACATTTAATTAATTGAGCACAGGGTTAAAGCTACTTAATTTGTTATATCCACTTTTAATTTTTGTAGGGTGCAGGGAAATCAATTTGAATTAGGTATAAATCTGAAATTTAAACCACTTTAAATAAATGCAGTTTCATTACTTTCAGTAACAGTAACATGAGATAAGGCTGTGCCAAAGCAAGAACTATTTTAATAAATAGATTAAAAATCATCCATTTTTATGCAAATTGTTCTTTTGTAGTTTAAAACGTCTGAAAGTGCTTACTTTTTCAAGAAAAATAAAAGCTCTTCTCATTTTGTTTTGCCTACTCATTTGCTAAAGAAAGCTGTTTTTTCACATATGAATGCACAGTAAATTTATCTAAGCTTTGGTCTGAATTAGTACAAAATTTGAATGAGAAGTTATATACTAATTTCCTCCTGCCTCTTTAAAGTGTCTCTCCATCCTTCAACCTGAACTCTATCTCCCTTGTGCTAAGGCCTCCCTTTCCTTGGCCAGTTTAAGATAATGAAGACATCTCCAACATCTGTTGCTGGTAAATTTGTAACACCCAGCTGCACTGAATTGGTTTGGTGTTGGGTTTGGATGGTCCACCAGAGGACTGTTGCCAACATTATAAAAGAAGACCTGGAGTGGAAAGTGACATACTGTTGCTAGAGAAGCTTGTCAAACTGGTTTTCCTGATATGAACTCAAATGTTGTCATCATCAGAGAAGCTCAGGTTCTTGTTGTCACTGAGAGTGGCTGCTGTTCCCTTCAGAGGAGCTCTGGTCCTTACCTTGAATGTCACTTGCTGGTTCCAGTGCAGATTCCAGCCTGGTGGCACAAATCTTTCACCTTGCTGGTACAGACTTTCTAGCATCCACCACTGACCCTTGAACCTTCCCAGTGCAGATTCTAGATACAGACTTGTATGAAACATTATCATGGGCTCTAGGCTTCCAGTTGGACTCATGGAGGACATGTCTATGGGCTCTAGGTCTTCAATTAGACTCATTAGTGGTTTCTCTTGCTGTGCAAAACTTCTTGACAGGAGGTCCCAGTTGTTGACTCTTTATGATATTTCCTGTGCAATTAGTGTTTGTTCACAGTCTTTGGCTACACCAGCGACTTCAAGAGTTTTACCTATTCTGTCTTCCAGAAGATTTAGTGTTTCTATTATAATATTTAGATATTTGATCCGCTTCAATTTTAGTGCATGGAGAGAGATATGGTCTAATTTTAGTCTTTGGCATGTGGAAAGCCAGTTTTTCCAGCACCATTTACTAAAGAGGCTATCTTTTTCCCAGTGAAGGTGTTTGGCCCCTTTGGGAAGGAATGGGTGACTGAGTGTGTTTGGAGATGTTTCTGCAACTTTTGGTCTGTTCCACTAATCCTTATGTCTATTTTTGTCCCAGTACCATGCAGTCTTTATCACTGACTTTGTGGAATAATTTCAAGTCATGGATTGTGATTCCTTCATCTTACTTATTTTTCTTTCATTGCTGAGACAAAATATCCAACACTCAAAGTTAAAGGGGAAGTTTATTTATATCATAGCTCATAGAGATTTCAGTCCATAAGTGGCTGGCTCCAAGGCAAGGTGGCTCATGGCAGAGGAGCAACAGTACATGGTGGCTGGGGTGATTGAAGATAGCAAAAGCAGCAAGAGCAGAAAGGCCACAAGAATGATTTAAAACACTGAGTTTGGCCAGAAAGGAAGCTCTAGTAAAACTGTGGACTGCAAAGATAGAATAGAAGATATCCTGATGGCTGAGAAGAAACAGGAAAATAGAAAAGATGGCTTGAGGGCATCACAAGAAGCAGCAGGACTGTACATTTGCATCCTCAAAATATCACAAATGAGTGAGAAGAAAGCTGAAAAGCACTATGTTCCACAATGGTGATGGCCCCACCGTGTTCCAGAATGGTAGCAGCCATCAGCATGTTCCAGAATGGCAGTAGTGCTGAGAATTTGTTCCTCAGAATTGGATTCAGAGTGCCCAAGGATACAGACACTCAGTCCCTATACTCAAGAGAGAGGGAAACCTGGATACTTCTCCAGTTGGAAACACACTTTGGCATCATCCACATGGCACTGATTTTAGGTGAATGCAGAACACAAGAGTTGTGGGGTTAGAAAGTCTTCCTCCTAGATTTCAGAAGGCCTAGGAGGCCACTAAGGCCACTGAGGGGCAGTATGTGAAACTGTGAGTGTGAAGCCAAGTGGAGACTACAGAAGTTTGGAGAAGACAGAAATGTGGATCAACTGAGGAAAACTGAAACGAAAGAGCAGAGTGGGCCCAAGTATATCTTGTTGTTTTCACAATAGTTGTCCGTTCCATCAGGTATAATGAAATCAAACCAAAACCAAGACAGAATAAAACCAATCAAAATAGCATATTGAATAAAGCAAAAACAATCAGAATAAAGCAAAACAATGAGAACAATACTGGGATTTCAAAGACAACAAATCAACCCCCCTCCCATATTTACCACATTGCATATTGTCATCCTTGCAACAGATGCTCAGAACGCTGGCCCCAGGCCTGCAAAATCAACCAAACAATACAAGCATTTAGTTGCTTTATGTACTTCAGTTGCTATCAACTCAGCCTATCCTCTGAACCACCTGGTTGCTTACATGGTGAGGTGGTGGTGGTTGATTTTCAGCCTGTGGGCTGGTAAGCTCATGGGAGGTGCCAACCTTTTTCTTCCTGGAAGTTGTGTGGCTTGCATGACATACCAGAAGGGTTGGCTGTTTGGCTTCTTGTATCCTTTCTGTCCCAGCATGCTGGAAAGTCAGGAGGTGCTGATTTTTGTCTTCCTGGAAGCTGCGTGTCTTGCACAGTTTTCCTGAAGGGCTGGCTGGGTGGCCCCTTGTTGGATCCTCACAGTCCTAGTGTGGCAGATTCTTGGGAGGTGCTTACTTTTCTCTCTAACTTTGTATTATATCCTTATTCCTTTTATTTCTTTTTCTTGTCTCATTGCTTGTCTAATGTTTTCAGAACTGTATTGAGTAAGAATGGTGACAGTGGACATGTTGTTTTGTTTCTAATTTTAAAGTGCAAGCTTCCAGTTTTTGAGGATTTAGTATAATGTTAGCTGTTGTTTGTCATAGATATCTTTTATCAGATTAATATAAAGGCCATCTATTCTAATTTTCTGCAAGTTTTTTTTTTTAAATTATGAATGGGTATTGGACTTTGTCATACACTTTTTCTGCATCTACTGAGATGATCATGTGGATTTTGTCCTTGGCTCTGTTAATATGGTGTATTGCATTTATTCATTTGTGTATGTTGAACCATCCTTGCATCCCTAGGATGAATCCTACTTTGTCATGGTGTATAATCTTCTTGATGATTTCCTACAATCTGTTTGCTAGTATCTTATTTAGGATTTTTGCATCTATGTTCATTAGGGAGATTGACTTGTAGTTCTCTTTCCTGCTTGTATCTTTCTCTGATTTTGGTATCAAGGTAATGGTTGGTTCCAGGAATGAGTTTATGAGAATTGTTTCTGTTTCAACTTCATTAAAGAGTTTAAGAAGTAGTGGCATTATATCTTCTCTAAATTTCTTATAGAATTTAGCAATGAATCCATCAGGACATGAGCTTTTCTTCATTGGTAATTTTTAATTACATTTTCAAATTTATTGTCTGATATTGGGTTATTTAGATGTTTTGTGTCTTCTTGTGATTCATATATATGTAGGAATCTGTCCATTTCTTCTGTTTTCCATCTTATTAGAATACAGGTTCTCCAAGTAGGAATTAATTGTCTGCTGGAACTCTGTATGACTGTGATTTCATCCTTTTTTCTCCTAAATGAATGGATCTTTGTCTTTTATTTCCTTTTTTTCTTTGAAAATTTTGGTTGTTTGTCAATTTTATTTAATATTTCAAAGAACCAACTATTCAATTCATTGATTCATTGTGTTGATTTCTTATCATCAATTCCATCATTTTCTGCTCCAGTCTTTATAATTTCCTCTTTCATATGAGCTTTGGGCTTGACTTATTTTCTAGAGCTAGAGTTTCAAATAGGTTATTTAGTTGAACTCATTCTGTTTTCCTGATGTGGAAATTTACCACTATAAATTTTCCTTGTAGGACTGCATCCCATACATGCTGGTACGTTGTACTGGCATTATCATTTAATTGTAGAAAGTGTTTAATTTATTCTTTAATTTCATCTGTAACTCTTTCTTCTGTAACTCTTTGGTTTTTAAGGAGAATGTTATTTAACTTTCATGTGTTTATGAAGTTCTTGTGGTTTCTTTTGCTGTTGCTTTCAATTTTTATTGCACCATGGTCTGATAATGTGTATTGGATAAGTTCAATTCCTTTGCATTTACTTGAGCATGTGCTATGAGCTAGTATGTGGTGTATATTGGGGAATATTCCATGTGCAGTGAAAAGTGTATATATTTTGATGTTGTGGGGTACAATACTGTAGATGTCTTTGGTTCAGTTCTGATGTTTCAGTGTTGACTTTTTGTGTAGTTATCTGTATATTTGTGCCAGTGGGGAATTGAATTCCCTCATTGCAACTGTATTAGTACTTACTTGATTTTTCATGTCTGCTAATACGTTTTATATAGTTAGGTGTACTGGTATTTGGTGCATATGTATTTATGATTGTTATCTCTTCCTCTTGTTGGATCTTTCTTTCTCTTTCTTTCTTTCTTTCTTTCTTGACTGGAGATTGAACTCACAACCTCACACTTGCCAGGCAGGCATTTATGCCACTGAGCTAAATCCCCAGCCCCTAGGATCTTCTTTCTTGATCCATTCTGCCAGTCTGTTTCTTTTGATTGGTGAATTGAGACCATTTACATTGATGCTTATAAGTGATATGATTTGGTTTATACTTGCCATGTTATTTTCACTTTCTTTGGTTCCCTTTGTTTTCCCTCTGCTTAATTACTTAACTTACCTGTTGCTTTCATTCTTTTGAGGTTCATGGAGTTGTAGTCCTTATTATCTTTTTCTAGAATGCCCTTCAGAATATTTTGGAGTGCTTATTTGGTGGTCATGAATTTCTTCAGGTCTTCTTTATCATGGAACTATCTTATTTCTGTATCAATTTTGAAAGATGTTTTTGCAGGGTGCATCAAAAACAATCAAGAGGAAGAGAAAAATAGCAAAAGAAAAAAAGGCAGAAAAAACTAGTGAATAAAGGAAGAAAAGGAGAAAAAAGTCAAGACATGTCTCTGCTTTTGTCTGGTTTATATAGGGGGCTGACAGACCCCCAGATCCATGTTGACTGACCCAAGAAGCCAGCGGTATAATTACGGTGGTTGTGGGTAATCCCAGAAAATCTAATCCTTTAGTTCCATTGAAGTTCAGGCTGCTTTTGGTTTCTGTTTTGAGATTGGAACCTGAGATTTTCAGTCTGCAACACTGATTGCCTTCTGCCAGTTTGCACTTGGCGCCACGCTGACTTGAGCTTGGCTCCCTCACTTCTTGTCAGCTTGAACTTTGCTGCACTTCACCTGACGCTTGTAGTCACTAGATAGAGGCAACTGACAGCTGCTCTGAGTTCTGACTTCCTCTCCTGGGAAAGAGGGATGTCTAAACTTGAATATATCACTACCCACTGCAGTCCACAGTGTCTACTGCTCCATTCCACTGGTGGATTTGACAGTATATATTTCTGGGGTGCCAGTAGCCATGGTGCCTCTGCAGGCTCAAGCTACCCCCTCCACTGGGCTGGGGCTCACAGAGAATAAGAAGCTTGCCAGCTCCCTCTTGTGCATTGTGGTTCTTCTTTCCGTTCTTCTCATGGGCTCTAATTCTTGCTTTAGATCCTTGTGGGTCCCAGGGACTCACTTCCTTCCTCCTTGTCTTTCTCACATTGTTATATTCCAGCATCTGGATTCCAAATATTGGAGAGGCTGTTTCTCTGCTGCTCATCATTCTGTCATTTTCCCTGAAAGCCTCTGCACCATCTTCTTGCCATTTACTAATCAAGAAGTCCTATGAGAAAATTTAGCAACCACTGATAGATCATTGTACTTCTTAAGGGAAATCTCTCAGTTGGTTGTGGACCTGACAAATGGTCTCCTTGACTGAGTGGAGGTTCAAGCTGCAGACAGAAATGATGGATATAAGGAGATGGCAAACTAGGACACAGCCCATCCAGATGAAGACTACTGGTACTCAGCAGGACAGCTTACACATCCCAGGCATGTCTGCCTGGATGACCCTGTGTAGACTGTGTAGATGTGAAGCAGGTCAAGCAGCTTATACTTACAGTACTAATTTGAATTCACAAAGCTCTGTGTAGGTCCAATACTTTATTAGATAGTGTCAGGGAACACAATTGCCAAAGAATCGCAAACATGGCTGTCAGATTCCTGTGATGTGAGTTTCAAGAATCTGACTATAGGTACATCATGATGGGAAAGAAACGTTACTAGATTAAAGGGATTGTGGAGTTCTTTTGTTTCTTATCAAGATCCTCTGGGTGTTTGGTCTTGGAAATGGGGTTAAGACAGGAGTTCTCTGTGCACTAGATTCAATGCTGATGTTTGGTCCAAGAAATAAAGTAGAAACATCTGGTTCTTGACTTAGAGTTAAGAATAAAACTGATGTGACACAGAAGAATACAAGATTGTACACTCTCTGAGGGAAGACCCTGTTACCATTTTATTTTTTGCTATTTTCTTGTTAGCACCTAGACAATGAACTGTCAAGTAGTAGGTCCTCTACAAATGGTTGGGTGAATAATTGAATGAATACAAGAGTGTCGAGCACTCTGTAAGTTCCTGGAGGGAAGAACAAAGGGAAGATGAAGAAAATAAAGACAGATACAGAAAGCTGGGGTCAGGGGTACCCTTCTCTGGATGGGAGGAAGAGACTGTGCAGCCACTGCAATGTGTTTGTTTATCATGTCATACCATGCCCCTTTGCTTAACCAGCTTGCTTCTTATGCTCCATGTTCTCCCATGCTTTTGGAGGCTGGAACACCTGTTCACCTCTAGCACTCCATGCCCTCAGGGCACTCCTATTCAGGCACTGTGCTTTCAGCTCCACGCGTGTGATGATCATTAGCTCAATGGCTTCTAACACAAGAGAAGGTAAGGACTTTCAGACATAATGCATCATGAAGTTAGGGGGCTATGCCAGGGAGAATACCAACTCAGACATCAGGGCCAGTGCTGGGAAATGAGAGTGATAATTTGCTGTCCCTAATGAGAAAATCCCCAGCTGTGTGCTGCATATAATCCTTTGGATAAATTGCATTGCCAAAGATACGGACAGAATCAATGATCTGCTTTCTCATTGTTAATTTCAAAGAGAAGACTTTGAACAAATAGAAACCTGATTTGATGTAGATCTTTTTGAGGCTCAGTAGTTATTATAAATGTTATGATTTGAATCCCTCAACATTCATGTTGAAACCTTATTCCCAATGTGATAGTCTCAAGAGGTGGGTCTTTGGGTGATGATTAAGTCATGTAGGTACATACCTCATGAATGGGATTAGTGTCCTTAAATAAAAGACCCAAGAGAGATAGCTAGACTTTTCCATCGTATAAACACACATCAAGAAGGTACCATTTATGAGGCAGAGTGTGAACACTCACTGGACCCTGACTGGATCTTCTAGCACCTTGATTTTAGGCTTCCCAACCTTCAGAACTGTAAGAAACAAATTTCTATGTATAAACTACTCAGTGTATGGCAATTTGTCATAGTAGCCTGAATAAATCAAGTCAGTCCCTTCTCCCAGAAACACTGTGGAATGTCATTTTCAAGCATACTTATTTGAAAACATAAGGTAACATAGAAGATCTAGTAGAAATCAGTGCATTACAGTTGTGTTGGTACTTGTATTGCCAAGGCTAATTGTTTATTTAAGAGTATAATGTAAACTTGAAGTGTTTGGGGGTTTAACAGTGAGTATATGGTTAGAAGATCTTTGCTTTATTATTATTTCTTTTTAGACCTCTGGAAGACTCTCATCTGGCAATGATTGGTGAACAAGGAAACACCTGAAGTTCACTCTCTGCTTTAAGGAGGAAGTTTATAGTATTGCATGCTTTGCATATATAGATAATTCATTTAGGGAACCTTTTCAAATTCACAGATATCACCAACCCTACTTATCCATCCCTACATTGATCACAATCCGCTGAGAATCAGCAATTTAAATTTTCTTTCGGTTTGAAGCAGACTTACCCTTTCCAAAGATCTGAAATGAGGGGTTAGAATGAAAACCAAGAAGACTGAACAGTGATTTAGAAGACATGGAGTCAGTGAGGTTTAATGAGTTAACTAATGGTAATGGCTCCAAATCAGCAGTCCACAGTGATTGCCCTCCTTTCTATCCAATTGAGCTTTTAACATTTCAAGTCAGCTTTGCCCATTAGAGCTGGTGAGAAAGAGCAGCTTCACAGCCCTGCTGAACACCAGCTGAGAAAAAATGAGGTCATATCTTTCTTTTACACAGTTTTAATGTAATCCTCAATAGTGTTCATGAAAATTGCTTTTTGGTGACTGGAGGGAAGCAAAGAGCACTTGACAGTCTTAACGTCTTCATCCCTGACAGCCTCAGTTAAAATGGAAAATTGTTGCAGTGGGAAGATTGGCTTTAGAGATTATGACAGGGGCAGCAGGTTCAAGTCAACCTTGATTAATCCATCTTCTTTGAAAATTGGTTGTGTTAAGTGGCCAAGGTCTGAAGGAGACACTTTAGTCTCTGGATCCAGTTTACAGAGTGATTGTTCTGTCTTGTTCATTTAAAACACTAAACGTGCCATGATTGTGATGGAGTGAAGGGATTCAGAAAGGGAAAAGGAAGGTATAGATGGGAGAGAGGCAAAAGAGTTTAGAGAGTGGAGATGAAAGTGAAACTGGGAGGGGATGAAAAAAATGAGGAGAAAAAAATGAAGGGGAAGGAAGAGAGTTATAATTTAGCTCCAGCAGTGCATAGACAGCCACAAGGATATCCTGGGAGTAAGTGCTGGGGAGCAGAGAGGCAAAACCTAGATTAGGAGGAAGGGAGAAAATGCCACATAAAATTTAGCTTTTGGAGGGGAGAAGGATGACAATCTAAACACTGTCCAAACAGGAAGGGAGCACGTTTAATTTCATGTGTGTCTATGGGGCTCTTTGCTTGTGAGAGAGAGGACAGTAGTGCAGTTCTGAGGGAGCAAGGCAGGGATACCGGCAGTGTGCATTGCCCAGTTAGAACAGGATGCTATCTGGCCCCATGATGAGCAATGTGAGTGTTGGTGCCTAACAGAAACAGAAGCTACTAGGGTCCACAGAAAAGCCATCAGCTCAGCTGTCTGTGCTATTTAGGACTTCCTGCTAAGGGTTGCTGCTGTGTGTACTTCTGGAAAGGGGGATGTAAGGCAGCTGCCCTGTGGCACTGAGTGATTCTCAGCACCTCTGGCAGTTGTAGGCATTGGATTTCAATATTGCTAGTTTCTATTCCCTCTAGTCTGCTGTGATAAATGTGCAGCCTGCAAACCATCCCTGATAATCTGGCTGTTTGCCTGAGTTTAGTACAAGGTAAGGACTGCATTTGAGGACAGTGAGTCTAAGGGAAGAAACAAGAGCCCTAGATTTAGGAAATTGGAGAAAAGGAAAGGTAGAGGGAAGGACAAAGAAAAGAGTCCCCCTTCCTCATCCTCCCAACATTGCACTTACTCTCAATTTTTGATAAACAGTATTATTTGGTAGAGATGATTTATGGGCAGAATGACTACTGATTCTCAACAAACTAGACCCAGAGCAACTATCTCCTCAGTGGTGATGTACTGCACATTCCAGTCCTAATTATTCCTGAAACTGTAGCTGTTGCCCAGATGCTGTCCCATCTGTTGTGTCTAGGATTTTTCTGGATTGTGGTGGTAGTGATGGTTCAGGAGGTCTAAAGGCATAAAGTGAGTGGTTTCTAGATACTCATTCTTTCACATGCACTAGCCAATTTCAACGGGATCCAAGGAAATTGTTACCAAGTTAGCCTGGCTCTGCTCTTGTATGTGGATTTCCAGTAGCTCTACCAGTTGGGATCTTTTAAAAAACGTGGCTCCACAGTTACCCTGGGTAAGATGTGGCTGGCCTTCCTGACCAGATGTAGTAGGTGCTGGTTGCAGAGCCTAGAAAGAGTCAGTTTTCAGTGGTTCTCTATTGCTGTTTTGCAAAGGGCTGGGTATGTCTGTTTTATGTGCTTTATGTGCCGCTTCTGGCCAACTGCTTGTAGAAACCTGTGAGTGCCAACACCACAGATATTTATCTGAGGCCACTGTTATCCAGAATCTGTGATTTCAAGAGGGGTAAAATAAATGCTAAAAGCAGGAAGGGTCCCTTGTTGATCTTTGGGGTACAAGTACATGTACTTGATTCACTCCACAAGTTTGGTAAAATCTTGAATTTACTGAAACAATTAATGACATTTTAAAGCTCTTTCCTGGTAAAAGGAAGGGTTTACTTTCCCTTTTATTGGTGGTCAGTAGCACATTTCTGGTGTTCTGTGGTATATTGAAAAGAATACTGGATGAGGGATCAGAGGACTGGTTCTATAAGGTATAACTTAGTGAACTTGGACACCTGGGTCCCAATTTTCTTATCTGGAAAAATGGAAATGCTGGGTTATAGCAGTGATTCTTAAAGTTCCACATGCATTGGAATCACCCAGAGGCTTGCTAAATCCCAGATTGTTGGGTCTGTCCCTCAAAATCTTTTAATTTAGAAGGTAGAATCTAGAATTTGAACCTCCATAAACTCTCAGAGGAGGTAGTGTCGTGATCTAGAGACTCCACATTGAGAACCACTGGGCAAGATGATCTCACCAAGGTGACTTCTTTTCTTGAAATGTTGGGGTACTGTAATCATGTAGAATTTGGAGCATGGCAGGGAATAGCCAGAGGAAGTAGAAGGCCATCTGTGAGCACGTCTTTCAAGCAGAATTAGGGGTAGCATCTGATGTATGACCCAAGGGACACAGAAAATTATTTCCTTTCTCATCCTGCATGAGCCTAAAACCCTTCCCATAAATATCTTATTTGGCTTATGATCCCTGTTAGAATATTAATATCACTTTCATTTACTGGCCATGTAATCTTATTCAAGTGACTTACGTCATGATACCTCAGGTTTCTCATATGTAAACTGGAATTATATTATAAACCTACATCATATGGTTGTTCTGAGTTTGAAATGTGATGTGTCTAGAGTGCCCAGAACAAGATGTGGCACAAATATAATTGCTTTACAAAGGTTAGATGATGTCTTTATTTTTTCCACATCTCCTTTGTTTATTCATCCCGTTGACAAATATTTTCTGAGCACCTACTCTGTGCCAGGTGCTGGTGTGGATACTAGGGCTATGACATTTTTTTCTCTTTTTTTATTTTAAAGGGAATAAAACAAAAGAGGGCAGAACAGAGCAGATCAGAACAGAACAACATAAGCAACAAAACACTTTTCAATAAGACAACCGGACATTAACAGTAGCTATCAAAATATATCGTTCCCTGTTGTAATTGAGCATAGTTTAAAATACAATAATATCAAACATAACAAAATAGTATAAAACCATTCAAGTGAATGAAAGAATTACAGGACATTCTGAACCAAATAACTATGATCAATGGCTACTATAATATCTCATTTTCAATAAAAAGACTTGTTTATACTATCACTATATTAAAATCCCAATAAGATACAGCATGATAGAACCGATAGTAATAGCAGAGTAGAAGCATGGTAGGACTTCTAAGGAAGATGATATTAAATCAGCAATGGCTGCCATAATGTTTTGTTTTCTTCAAATTAGCTGTTCATACCATCATGCATAATAAAGTCAAACAAAACAGAATAAAACCATTCCAACTGACGAATGAAAACATTGAAAGGCTTCAATGGGAAATGGGAAATCATGATTACCATAAAATCTTATATACTCTTAACGACTCTCATGCTAGGGAGACTATATGGTATTTACACATGTGAGTTTGGTTTATTTCGCTTATGAGTATGGTCTCAAGTCGTGTCCAATTATTTATAAATATCTCAATGTGATCATTCTTTATAGCTGAGTAGTACTCCATTGTATAAAAATACCACAACTTTTTTGTCCATTCCTCAGTTGATGGGCACTTAGGTTGTTTCCAAGATCTGGCTATTACCAATTGTGCTGCTATAAACATGGGTGCACATATATCACTGTGGTATGATGTTTTCAGTTCTTCTGGGAATATGCCTAGAAGTGGAATAGCTGGGTCAGATGGGACCTCCAGACCCAGCTTCTTGAGGAATCTCCAGACTGATCTCCACAGTGGTTGCACTAGTCTACACTCCCATCAACAGTGCAGAAGAGTTCCTTTTTCCCCACAGCCTCTCCAACACTTGTTGGTAGTTTTTTCTATCCTGGCCATTCTTTCTGGGGTGAGATGGAATCTCAGTGTGGTTTTAATTTGCATTTCCCTAATGACTAATTATGATGAACATTTTTTCATGTATTTATTTGCCATTCATATTTCTTCATCTGAGAACTGTGTATTCATTTCA
>PVJX010040975.1:0-14894 GCA_004027295.1 Dolichotis patagonum | reverse complement strand
GCCGTGGTCACTGTCCGAGACGCCAAACACACTAATTTTGTGGAGGTGACAGGCCCCCCACCCTCCCACTTCCTGTGCTCCGTGCCACTGGCCACCTCCTCCTCATTCCCACTCAGCAACCTTCAGCCTTCTTCCTCCCCCTTCTTTTTTGGGTACCGTTGATCCTCCTGTCTCATCCTCCTGAGTGCCAAGGTGTGCACCGCCATGTCTGGCATTTGGGGGCCAGGCTGGAGTGAACTTACCATCCTCCTGCCTCAGCCTCCCACATGCTGGTAATATAGGTGTGCGCTACCGTGCCTTGCAAGGCATTCAAAAATTCAACACAGGCTTCCTGTGGGCAGCGCTGTTCTTGGTGCTGAGGGCACCGCGGTGAACATAACAGGCACAGATCTCTGCCCTGAAGAGCTGACTTTCTGACTGATAGGAGACGGGTCAGAGATAACCCATCTGATGGCATTAAAGAGCCCGAAGAAAGATAAGCAGTTGAGGTGGTGGGAAAGGGTGCTGAGTGTGCAGATTTACCTGGCTCCTTCAGGAAAGCCCTGAAAAGCAACCTTCAGCCAAGGCCTAAAGGAGTTGCTATCAGAATGAGGAAAGTCCCAAATTGGGGGAAGAGGAGGTACAGAGGCACTGGGGCAGGAGTTCAGGAGGTTGGGGGTGCGTGAGGGAAGAAGGTAGGCTGTGGCAGTGACCTGGGCTGGCTGTGGGTTTCCTGGAAGACTGAGTGCGGCTTGGAGCACAGCGACATGGGTGCTGAGGCTGCTGGGATCCCCCAGAGGCAAGAGCAGACGCAGGGGAGGTGACCACAGTGGTCCAGGGCCAGGTGCTGGTGCCTGGCCCGCCACAGAAGCATGGGGTGACCAGTGCAGTGGCACACGTGGTGAAAGAGCAGCGGGAGCTGATACCTGGGATGTGCTGGAGCCCCCCCACAGGGTGTGGCTCTGCTCTGTCCCCAAATGTCACGAGTTGGGGTGATACCAGGAGGGTGGTGGAGGGCGGCAGGTCGGTCATAGGGGTGACAATCGGGGCCAGATACCCTGGGAAGTACACATATGGGGTTTTTCTGTACGCTGGGAACAGCTGAGCTGAGGGAAAGCAAAATTTAAAAAGGGCTGGAGATATAACTCAGTGCAGAGACCCTGGGTTTCATCTGCTGTACAAAAAAAGAAAAAAACAACCAAATATCTTCCCAAGAGAATTAAAAACATACCACAGAGGTACAGTGATACATGTGCACCCATGTGTATAGCAGCACAATTTGTAATAGCCAGATCTTGGAAACAACCTAAGTGCCCATCAACTGAGGAATGGATGAAAAAGATGTGGCACTTTTATACAGTGGAGTACTACTCAGCCATAAAGAAGCATAACTGGAGACTTCAATAGGTAAATAGATATATATAGTATAAAAGGTAAGATAGTTATAACTATCTTAACTGAATTTTGCTGAAGAGAAAGATTTGTGCTGGTAGTGTTCGGACAATTGAATGCAGATGTCTTATGCTCTGGGGAAATGATTTGGGGATGACAATGTGCAACGTATGCACCATTGTTGCCCCTGATTGACGTGTTTTAAATTTTTGTTTTCTTTCCTTTTTTTTCTCTTTGAAATAAAATGGATTTGAGGGCCGGGGATTTAGCTCAGTGGCTTAAGCACCTGCCTGGCAAGCGCGAGGTCATGAGTTTGATCCCTGGTACCAAACAAAAAAAAGAAATAAAATGGATTTGAAAAAAAAAAAAAACCCATAAAGCAGACATAGGCCTGACCCAGATAGTAACCACCCGGATGTACAGGTCTAGCAGAAGGAAGGAGGCTGGAGAGACACAGGCGTCCTCAGGGCTTCCTGCAGGAAGTTTCAAGTGGAAGTGAAACCAAGTCTTTTGTTCCATTTTTGAGGCAGGGTCTCACATAGTCCAGGCTGATCTGGAACTCATTATGTAGCTCAGGCTGGCTTTAATCCTGAAGGATCACCCTGCATCAGCCTCCTCAGTGCTGGGATTACAGGCCTGCACAGCCACACTCACTTCCCAGGGAATTTAGGACAAAGGAAGAGGAGGTGACCATCAGTGTCAGGTCACTTTCGCATGGGTTGTAGCAGGCATTGCTGTGATACTAGAAAACAGAATCAGCCTGCAGAAATTAAGAAAACTACCAGCCCAAAAAGTCTACACTGTAGAGCCGGGCGTGGTGGCTCATGCCTGTAACCCCAACAGGAGGATCATTGCAAGTTCAGGACCAGCCTGGGCTAGGAAGTGAGCTCAAGCCAGACCCTGTCTCTAAAAGCAAGAAAACAGAGTACACTGTAGGAGTAATGTTGGCACCCAAAGTCACCACTAGGTGGTGCTATACACACATCTTAGACCTAGGCTTCGCCGAATGTGTGCTTGTACCTTACTATGCCTGCGGTTTCTGTAGCTGTCTTTTTCTCTTTTTTTGGTGCTGGACATGGAACCCAGGCCTTGCACATGCTGGGCCCGGCTGCACCGCAGCCCGTCAATCTCTTTAACTCCGCAGACACAGATTGAGTCTGCATCCCTACCCCATGGGCTTGAGTATGTTATTCTAATATTTATAGATACCAGTTGAAGATCCCTTGTCTGAATATCTTAAATCCAAAATCTAAAAGTTTCTGTTGTTTTGAGACACAGTTTTCCTATGAGGCCCAGGCTGAGGCCCATTGCATGCCTGGCTCAGGTTATCCTCCTGCCTCAGCCTCCTGAATAGCTGGGAATTCAGTGTGTGCCGCTGCACCCAACTCAAAATCAATAGCTTTTTTCCTTTTCTTTTTTTTGCCAGCATTAACAGTGCATGCCTGTAGTCTCAGTACTCTGGGAGGCTGAGGCAGAAGGATTGCAAGTTCAAGCCCAGCCTGGACTATTTAGTGAATCTTTGTCTCAAATTAAAAACTAAAAAGGGCTGGGCATGTAGCTCAGTGTGGGGCCCCAGGTTCAAAACCCAGTACCCCATGGGGGGGTGGGGGGAGCTGAAACTTTCTGGGTATGGAAAAGAAGCTCAAAGGTTTTGAGCATTTCAAATTTTGGATTTTCAGATTAAGGCTACTAAACCAGTGGAGTCTATGCAGTTTCCAAAACCCTGAGATCTGACGCACTTCTCTGAGATACAGGCTGGCACGTGGGACTGCCTGTGTTGAGTCCCATGAGGGCAGGGCATGTACCATGGATGTCCTGATATGCTAGGCCAGGCTATACCCCAGCCCTTTTTTAAATTTTGAGATAGTGTCTCACTAAGCTGCCTAGGTCGAGTTTGAATATGAGAGCTTCCTGCCTCAGCCTCTTGAGTAGCTGGGGTTATAGATGTGCGGCATGCCCTGGGCCCAGAGCACGCCTGACCACACCCTAGGTTCTGAGCAGGCACCTGCCCTCCTCGGGGTGTTTCCCAGACTCCCGGGCTCCGAGGGGATGGCGTGTCCTGCGGGGCCCTCACGTGGGTGAGGTGTGCGCATCTCCCTCCCTCACGAGCCCCGCCAGCAGTGAGCGGCCTGAAGGTGCCAGCCCCTCCCTGCCCAGTGTGGAAGTCCCCAACCCCACTCACCCACGGCCTCTGCCCGCAGTTCCGGAACTTCAAGATCATTTACCGACGCTACGCTGGCCTGTACTTCTGCATCTGCGTGGACGTCAGCGACAACAACCTGGCCTACCTGGAGGCCATCCACAACTTCGTGGAGGTGCGGGCGCAGCCACCCGGTGGCCCGGGGTGCTGGGACCCATCCTCGCCTGTCTCCTGAATCCACCCCCCACCGATGTCCTCAGCCACACCGCTGTGCCTGTCGCCATCCGTGTCTGCCCATTCTGCCGTCTACTGCCTCTGACTTAGTCTGGCTCTTTTCTCTCTCTCTTTGTTTTTCTTTCTCTCTTTCTCTTTTTTTTTTGTCTGAGACAGGGTCTTGCTAATTTGACTTGAACTCACAGCGTAGCCCAGGCAAGCCTGGAACTCACAGTGCTCCTCCTGTCTCAGCTTCCTGAGTGCTGGGAGTACAGGCGTGCGCCACCACACCCCACTTCCTTTTGTTCCTTTGAGATGGGGTCTTGGTACATGGCCCAGGCTGGCCTCAAGCTCTCTGTGGTCCACGCTTCTGCCAGCTTTCTCTGTTCTCTCCCAGCAACCCCTATTCTTGTTTTTCTCCCTTGCCATCTTTGTCTTACCGAGTCTTGTCTGTCTGTCTGTCTGTTTCTCTGCTCCTGTTCTCAGTTTCTGTTACTTTTGTTTTTAATTTCTTTTTTAAATCTTGTTTTTGGAGACAGGGTCTCTCTATGTAGCCCAGGGTGGTCTCAAACTCAGGATCTTCCTGCCTCAGCCTCCTAAGTAGCTGAGATTACAGGTGTGAATAAGCACGGGCCACTGCTCTAGCTTGGCGTTCTCTCCATGGCTACTGTGACCCCCGTAGCTCTCTCTGTCTCCCCGGTGGGGTCCCCCACTTCCCTGTGTCCCTGGCTCCCTCCCGGCCTGTGTCTCACACTCCCCGTCTCCCTCGCCCAGGTCTTGAACGAATATTTCCACAACGTCTGTGAGCTGGACCTGGTGTTCAACTTCTACAAGGTAGGCTCTGGCCGGGCGGGGAGGCCGGGCGGGCAGGCCGGGCGGGCTGGGGCCGTCCCTGGTACCTGCTCCCGCTCATGGCCGCCCCTGCCCACGACGCAGGTTTACACAGTGGTAGACGAGATGTTCCTGGCGGGCGAGATCCGAGAAACGAGCCAGACGAAGGTGCTGAAGCAGCTGCTGATGCTGCAGTCACTGGAGTGAGGTGGCCGCCCCGCACCCCGGCTGCTGCCCGCTCCCGGCCAGGCCCGCCTGGCAGCCTCCCTGGAGGAAGGACCCTGGCGGGGCCTGGGCCACCGGGGGGAGACCACACCCCACCGCCTCTGAGCCCCAGTGTGGGCATAAGAGGCCACCCCGTGTGTCCTGAGTAACCGTGTCATTGTCGTGTGATGCCATGAAAGTGTGTGTGGAGCCCCCAATAAACCTGCGTTCCTGCCTGGCCTTGCCATCTCTGAGCCCTTGATTGTCTTCCCTGGGAACCTAGCCATGCTCTCAGTCCATCAGCAAGTCAGTCAACAAACCGCCCTCTGTACTGTGCGAGGTGGGGCGACCCTAGCATGTTGCAGATCTGCTCCTGCCTGCATACAGAGACCCTGTCTTGTAAAAAAACAAACAGGAGGATCCCCTATAATTTGGAGGCCAGCACTACATAGTGAGACCTTGTCTCAAAAACGAAGTTTGAAACCATGGGCGTGGGCTTGGCTACTTGGGAAGCTGAGGCAGGAGGGTTACTTGAGCCCACTAGTGAGTCTGAGGCCAGCATGAGCAACACAGTGAGACCCAGACTCGGAGGAAGGAAAAGGGGGAGGTAGGAGAGGACAGCGCTGCCCCAGCCCCCCTGCAGGCCAACTCCAGGGCTAATTACTGCACCTCCTGTGTTGCTGCCGGGAAGGCAAATGGTGCGGCCACTTGGCCAGCAGCCGGGCAGCTTCTCCCAGAGGTAAACACACCCTTCCTTCCCTGTGACTCAGCAGCCCCACGCTGGCTTGTTTAACCAAGAGAAGTAAAGACTTGTGCACACACACGCACGACCTTAGCTGCGTTATTCACAATAGCCAAACACTGGAGCGTGGCCAGCTGGCCACTTAGCGATGACTCAGTGAGCCGGACACGCTCCATCCAGAGCCCAGTAACATCCGCCATAAAAAGGAACCAAAGCTGGGCGTGAGGTCCACACCTGTGATCCCAGCACCCGGGAGCCTGAGCCAGGAGGATCACAGATTCGAGCCCAGTCCGGGAAACTTAAGAGAGCTGGGACACCCTGTCTTGAAATAAAAAAACTTAAAAAGGGTTGGAGGGTGAACTTGCTCAATTGCCTGAGCTGAGCTTGATCATGCGATCCTCCTGCCTCAGCCTCCCAGAGCACAGAATGGCAGGTGTGCACCACGGCGCCTGGCTGACAGCGTGTGCCTCACTTCGGGTAGAGCACCCCGGTGTGGGTCGCCGTGAAGGGCCTGGGACTCACTGTTCGGCACACGTGGGGTTGTTCCGGGGGGCCATGAGGCAACTCTGCTGACCCCTGTGCTCTGGACATGTCAAGCCCCCAGGACTCTCTGGAGACAGTCATTTCGGTTGTTGAAGCTGGCGTTGTGGGTCCTTTGTCACTGTGCCTTGGAGACAGAGACGTGTGGGAAAGAAAAGCTCCACAGAAAGGCAAGGTGACTCCAAGGACAAAAGTGAGAGTTTGTCAGAAATCAAGATTTAGCCTTTGCAACCAGGACCATGGTCCCTGCGTAACAGTGGAGAGCAGGTGACCAGCAGAGTCCCAGAAAAGCCTGAGCCGGGGAGAATTGGGCTTCGGTGCTGGGACTGAACCCAGGGCTTCATGCAAATGGGGTGAGTACTTTAAACTGCACCTCAGCCCTCTACATAAATAAACGACAGAATCCACCTTCATGACACTAGGGAAGAAGGAAGAAGCACATTAAAAAGTAGGAAGTGGGCCAGGGATTTAGCCCAGTGGCCTAATCGTCTGCCTGGCAAGCGTGAGGTCGTGAGTTCGATCCCCGGTACCAAAAAAAAAAAAAAAAGGAAGCACCCCTATCTCCGATCTGAAAAAAAGAGGAAATGGAAAGGCCTGGGCAAGTAGCTCCGTGAGAAGGTCCTAGTACAGGGGAACAAATGTAAAGAACTTCCTTATTGTGGCTGTAGAGAACGCTTTCTTAGGATACAAAGAGTGCTAACCAGCCAGGTATGGTGGTGCACGCCTGTCATTTCAGCACTTGGGAGACTGAGGCGGGAGAATTCCACAAGTTTGAGGCCAACCTGGGCTACATAATTCAAGGCCACCCTGAGCTACTAACCATAAAAGTTCAGCTGCATTGGAAGTAATATGCATCAAAAGCATCAAAAGACACCCTAAAGGAAGTGAAAAGACAAGCTCCAGACCGAGAAGACTTCTGCCACACGTGTCACCAACAGAGGGCTTCACATCCACAATATGTAAAGAGCGCCTACAAAGCAATATAAATAACCACTGAATAGGACAATGGACAAGAAATGGAGGCAAGCCAGGGCAAGGTACCAATCACACGGAAGGTATGACAGGTTGAATCTCTATGTCACCCACGCACCAGAGAGCTGTGATTGGCTGCGGCATTAACTATCAGAGTGATCTTGCCTTTGCTTAAGCTTTGTTTTCCTAAATGGTTGCAGTTAACAGGTAGTAAATGTCTGAATAAAGATGGGCCTGGGAGAAAGTGAATGTAGGCAGACGTGAGACACGGGATGTTAGTCTGGCCTGGGGAAGAGAAGGGAGGCCCAGCCCACAGACAGAGCGGGAGGCAGAGGCCCAGGCCCAGCGCCTACCTGAGTCTTACCAGGGTTAACCCTGGCCGCCCTCTACGACTGATGTAACCCCTACCTGGCTGACAGCTTTTTCACTTTTGAAATAGAAAAGTTGCTAAATTGCCCAGGGCTGGGTTTGGCTCCTGGAACGCAGGATTCCAGGGTGACAGTGCACACTGGAACTGTCAGGTAGGGAACCTTGGTGTGGGGCTGCGCAGAGGCGGTCAGTTGTTTGCTTCCTGCGGCTGCAAAGTGGCCACCCACTTCTGGGAGCACAGGCTGGGATCTCCTGGGGGACTCAGGACATCTTTGCCTTCCATACCCCACCTCCTGGCCAGCAGGAAATCTGGTCACCCTGACCTTCAAAATGTCCACAAAGGCCACCCCCACTGCTAGTCCAGCTGCCGTCATCTACCACCTGGACTACTGCAGTCACCTTTCTGCCAACAGAACGGCCACATGTAGCAGTAGGGCATTTTACAGACGTGAGATGCTGGCCAGGTGTGGTGGTGCGTGCCTGGTATCCCAGCACTTGGGAGGCTGAGGCAGGAGGATACCTGTGGGTTGGAGGCCAGCCTGGGCTCCATAAGCAAGTTCAAGGCCAGCCTCCACTACATGGCAAGACACTCTCAAAAAAGAAAAAAGAAAAAAAAGTAAAAGCAAAAACAGAAAGTAAAAAATAAGAACCCAAACTATGTGGCTCGCGTTATATTTCTGGATATAATGCTACTCTTCTATAATGCTGCTCTGTACGTTTTGCTGGTTTATTCAGGACCTGTCTCCTCAGTACTACTAGGACATCAGCTCTGGAAGACTGGGCTTTTGTTTCAACTACCTCTAGGTCTCCAGCGCCAGCACGGTTCCTGACACATGGCAGGCCCTCACTAAATGTTTGCTGACTGAATGTTCCGGATCTTCCTGGTGACCTCTCTGGCCTGAGCTTTCAAACATCCCCTCCTTGCACCCAGCTCCCACGATTTCTTCCTCCCCTCCCAGGGTCGGGACTCAGCGTGCGAGCCAGATGGGGCCCGGCAGAGGGGTTGGAAACGATCCGGGGGGCCTTCCTGGAGGAGGCAGAGAAGCTGGTGGGAGGAGTCCCAGCTCAGTAAGGGGCTTCTGAACGGTGCGCTCCCCTTCCAAGAGGTGGGTCTGGCTGTTTCCATGGAGATGGCTGTCAGGCCCCGCCCCGGCACCTAGTGATGAAGAGGTTGCCATGACGACCCCACATCCTGGGCATAACGCAGTCTGTGCCAGCCAGATGCCCTTTGGGTGGAATTTGAGCGATGTGATATAAAAATAGCAGAGAGGCTCGAAGACTCGGCTCCATTGCTCCGCCTTCTCTCACCCACCATCCCGGGATCCGAGCCGAGACCCCGACCCCGGATGGGAGGCGCAGTCGCCCTCACCCCCTTCTCCAGCCGAGCCGAGCAGCTGCTCCACGCGTGGGGCTCGGCCCACAGCGCCCCCGCCGCCCGTGCACCCTGGGGCTCGAGGTCCCACCCTGCCGCGTCGCCCTCGCCTCTCCCCGTCCCCTCTCCTCCAGCGTCTGCTGAGGGGACCCGGACTGTGCGACCCCGGGGCTGCGGTGGCCGGGCTAACTGGCCATAGCCGAGGGAGAGAATCCTGCGCCCCCACAAGGGTCCCTCTGTGACTTCCGGCCGGGGCCTCCTGGGGGCGCTTTATGTTGTTTGCCAGTTTCATTGCAGAGCGCAGGCGCCCCGCGGGCTTATGCCACTGAGCTAAATCCCCTTTTTTGTTTTAACCTTTGTATTTAGAGACACGGTTTTGCTAAGTCCCTAAATTGACTAGGCAGCACCATACCCGAGTACTTTTTTTTTTTGGTACCGGGGATCGAACTCACGACCTCATGCTCGCCAGGCAGGCACTTTAGCTGAGCTAAATCCCCACCCCGCCTTTTTTTTTTTTAAAAAAAACACAAAATGCGGTGCATGGTGGCACACACTTGTGATCTCAGCACCCAGGAGGCTGAGACAGGCATCACCAGTTTGAGGCTAGCCCGGGCTATGTAGAGAGACCCTGTCTCCCAAAAACAATCAATCAATCAATAAACGACAAAACTATACCTAACATAAAATTTACCATTTTAATTGTTTTTCCCCTTGTGGTGCTGGAGATTGAGCCCAGGGTCCTGTTCACACTAAGCAGGCCTTCTAGCGCTGTGCTGCGTACTTTCCCTTTTAAATGAACGGTTTTTAGGGGCTGAGGATTTTGCTCAGTAGAGTAAGTGCCTGACAGGTGCACGGTCATGAGTTCCGTCCCTGGTACCAGAAAAAAAAAAAATTAGATTTCAAGACAAACCATATTACTAAATTTCTACTAGATCATTGAACAGAAAGGTTTGCACTGTCAATGTTTGAGTGTCTAGCCACTTTTTATGCTTTGATTTTGTTGTAACTTTAACAACTATGTTAGGATGACAATATGTAATGTATCCACTAGCGATTTTATGATGTTAATTTTTTTTGAATTCTGTATTATTCTACTTTTTTCTCATTTTTTAAATTTTCTTTTCTTTCTTTAAATAAAAAAAAAGTGGGAAAAAAAATAAATTGCAAGACAGGTTCCTGCTAAATTACCCAGGCTGGCCTCCAACTTCCTCTTCTCCTGCCTCAGCCTCTCAGTAGCTTGGATTACAAGTGTTCACCATTATGCCAACTCACAACGACCATTCAAAATGTACTGGTACTGGGCGTGATGGTGCGTGCCTATACCCAGCACCTGGAGGGCTGAGGCAGGAGGATCACCTGGAATTCAAGAGCAGTTTGAATCTAAAACCATCCTAGACTGCCTATCAAGACCCTATCTATAGGCTGGGGATTTAGCTCAGTGGCTCAAGCACCTGCCTGGTAAGTGTGAGGTTGTGAATTTGATTCCTGGTACCAAAAAAGAAAAAAAAAAAGACCTTATCTATCTATATAAAAGACATTACCTCAAAAAACTGAAAAATAACTACAGTAAGCAAATAAATAACAGTAGTTTCTTAGCTGAGTGGCCGGTGCGCACCTGTAATCCCAGTGCTTGGGAGACCTAGGCTGGTCTCACTTGCAGGGTGAGTTCAAGGCCGCTCTGGACTGTACGGTAAGACTCCATCTGAAAAGCCGGGCTGGGCGTGGTGGCTCATGGCTGTAATCCCAGCACTCAGGAGGTTGAGACGGGAGGCTCCGTCATGAGTTCAAGGCCAGCCTGGGGTCCATAGTGAAAGCAAGGTCAGCCTGAGCTACATAGCAAGGCCCTGTCTTAAAAAACAAACAAACAAACAAACAAAAAACTTCCACAAAATAATAATCAATAAAAATACGCTGTTTGGTGGCATTCAGCATGTTCTTAAAGTTGTACAACCATCCCTGCCATCCGTTTCCAGAGCCCTTTCATTATCCCAAATAGAAACTCTGTGCCCAATACTCCGAGCTCCTTCTCCCCTCCTCCCCCCAGGTCCTGTAACCTCTATTCCACTTTCTGTTTTTTTTTTTATCGGTACTGGGAATCAAACTGACGACTGCACGCTTGCAAGGCAGGTGCTTATGTCGCTGAGCTAAATTCCCAGCCCCCAGTTCTACTTTCTGTCTCTAAATCTGCTGATTCCAGTTACTTTGTATCACTGACGCATGCTATGTTTGTTCCTTGTGTCCCGCTTCTTTCAGTTATATGTTTTTGTTGTTGTTTGTTTTGTTTTTTAAAGACAGGGTCTTGCTATGTAGTGCAGACTGGCCTTGAACTCACAGCAATGCTCCTGCCTCAGCCTCTGGAGTGCTAGAATTACAGGTGTGCACCACCACACTCAACTTCAGTTATGTGTTTGCTTTTTTCTTTCTTTCTTTCTTTCTTTTTTGGTGCCGGGGATCAAACTCATGACCTCGCACTTGCCAGGCAGGTGCTTAAGCCACTGAGCTAAATCCTCGGCCCCAGTTATGTGTTTTCAAGGATCACCAATGTTATTGGAGGTGTCAGAATTCCATTGCCTTTTTGTTTGTTTCTTTGAGACAGGGTCTCGCAATGCAGCCCAGGTTGGCCACAGACTGAAGTTCCTTCCACCTCAGCCTCCTGTATGTGCTTGGATTACAGGCACGCACCACCATGCCTGGCTTATTTTTTCTTTTGAGGCATGTATTTGTACATGTGTTTTATGTTCTTATGAAAAAGAACTCCAGGATTTTTTTCAAATCCATTTTATTTCAGAGAGAAAAAAAATTTTTGAAACACGACAATGAGGGGGGACAATAGTATGTACATTTTGCATTGCCATCCCCAAATCAGTCCCCCAGAGCACAAGACATCTTCATTTAATTGTCCAAACATACCAGCACAAATCTTTGTCTTCAGGGAACTCAGCGGGCATTTAGATTGTCTCTAAGATCTAGTTATTACAAATTGTGCCGCTATGAACATGGGTGCACGTATATCACTGTGGTATGATGTCTTTAATTCTTCTGGGAAGATACCAAGAAGGCACATAGCTGGGTCCAATCCTAGTTTTTTGAGGAATCTCCACGCTGATTTCCACAGTGGTCGCACCAGTCTGCATCCCCGCCAACCGTGGAGAAGGGTTCCTTTCTCCCTACAGCCCCTCCAGCGTTTGTTATTGGTTGATTTCTTGATAGTAGCCATTCTTTCTGGGTGAGGTGGAATCTCAGTGTTGTTTTAATTTGCATCTCTCAAATGACCAGTGATGTTGAACATTTTTTCACATATTTATTTGCCGTTTTGTGTTTCTTCATCTGAGAAGTATGTATTCATCTCAGATGCCCATTTTTGGGTTCAGTCTTTAAATCTAGGAGGACTGCCTTTTTTGAGTTCTTTATATGTTCTTGTTCCTTTGTCTGAGGAACAGCTGGCAAACATTTTCTCCCACATTGCGGGTTGTCTCTTCACTCTGTCGGTGGTGGTTTCTCTTGCTGTGCAAAAGCTTTTCAATAAGATGAGATCCTAGTTGTTGATTCTTTGTGATAGTTCCTGTGCATTCGGAGTTTTGTTCATAAAGTCTTTGCCTATACCAGTGTCTTCAAGAGTTTTCCCTAATTGGGCTGGGGATTTAGCTCAGTGGCCTAAGTGTCTGCCTGGCAAGTGTGAGGTCGTGAGTTCCATCCCCAGTACAAAAAAAAAAAAAGAGAGAGAGATTTTTACCTAATCTATCTTCCAGCAGATTTAATGTTTCTGTTTTAATATTTAGATGTTTGATCCATTCTGATTTTTTTAGCTTAGTACATGGTGAAAGAGATGGGTCCAGTTTTAATCTTTGGCATGTGTAGACCAGTTTTTCTAGCATCATTTATTAAAGAGATTATCTTTCTTCCAATGAATGTGTTTGGCACCTTTGTCAAAGATAAGGTGTGTCAAAGATTAGTGTGTCTAGAGTTGTGTCTGCATCTTCTAATCTGTTCCATTGAACTTTGGGTCTTTTTTTTTTTTTCCAGTACCATGCTGTTTTTATCATGGTAGCTTGTAGTACAATTTCAAGTCAAGGATTGTGATGCCTCCTGTCTTGTTTAACTCTTTTTTTTTTTTTTTTTTAATCGGTACAGGGGATCAAACTCACGACTGGGCACTTGCAAGGCAGGCGCTTATGCCGCTGAGCTAAATCCCCCGGCCTGATGCCTCCTGTCTTACCTTTGTTGCACGGGATTGTCTTCATTATTCTAGGTCTCTTCTGGTTCCAGATGAATTTTAGGATTATTTTATCTAATTCTGTGAGAGATGGAGTTGGAATTTTGATTGGGATTGTATTGACTCTGCATAACAGTTTTAGAAGTATGAATTGGATTTTCCCTCCTGGGTGTTTCTCTCCCGCTTCCCCTCAGCCATGCTGCCAGCTGTGGTCCTGATATGGTGAACAGGAACTGACTACTTTCACAGGTCTCTGAGCTGCGTGTCCGTCCTGGGCCTGCGCATTCCGAATTCCCATGATCCGCCTGTAGGGTTCGAGACATTTTTGGCTCTGGGCTCATCGGCAGTTTCAAACTCATGTGTCACGAAACTTCAGCATCACAATTAGATGATCCATGCTGGGCCTGGCACACGGCCTAACAAGCCCTTGGCATCTGTGGGTCCTTCCAGCTCTTTCCAGACTGCTAGAGATGGGGCTGCACCTCATGATGGCTAAATAAGAGTTCCCTGTGTGGTCACCCTACATTCTGGCCACTCCTTCTGTATTGTTTTGACACAGGGTCTTACAGAGCCCAGGCTGGCCTCAGATTCCACGGCCATCCTCCTGCCTCAGCCTGTCATGTGCTGGGATTATAGTTGTGTGCCACCAGTCCTGGCCTCCATTTATTTGTCAACATGCACTTGAGTTGTTTCTTATCCTTTCCTTTTTTTTCAGTATTAGAAATAGGACTCAGGCCTTTTGTACCAAGTTAGATACCAAGCCCCATAATGAAAGTGTGGCGTGTTTTGTTTTGTTTTGCTTTGTTTTGTTTTAAATCAGGTCTCACTAAGTTCCCCAGGCTGTGCTTGAACTCCAGATTCTCCAGCCTCAGTTTCCCAGAGTGCTGGGATTACAGGTGTGTGTCGCCACACCTGGCTCCCTAAGTATTTAACAGGTACTGCACTTTCTCAAACTCCTATGCCTCCTCCCTTCATGCCCTCTCTGGGGTCTTTTTGTTTCTGTTTTTGTTTTTTACTGTTGTTGATTTTTGAGCAGGGTCTCACTGTGTAGCCCAGGCTGGCCTTGAACTCACAGCAAGGGGCCCTCCTGTCTCAGCCTCCCGTGTGCTGGGGTTACAGGTGTGTGCCATCACATTGACTCCCGAGGCTATTCTGGGTTCCAGCCATCACAGGCGATTCAGAGACAGGGCTGGAGCCAGCCAGAGGAGCCCTCTCAGGGGTCTAGAGTCACCTAGGCCCTTCCTGGTGACTCAGGCTCTTGGCGCTGGACATGACAGCCGTGGGAGCCAGTGGAACTTCCTCATGTGTGGTGGGCGGAACCTGCACAATGTGCCAGACCCTGGGGGCCATGGAAGCGTCCTAGCCTAGAACAAGTTCTGCCCATGTTCCATGGAGGGAACTCCCCCAGGCACTCAGGGGAAGGAAGGTCAAAACCAAGATCCCACTGTACGAAGCGCGTGTAGATGGAGACATTGTTTGGACCTTTGGAAAACGCACATTTCTCCCACTGATGAAATCCACCTGGTTTTCTTTTGTTTTGTTTTGTTCTGTTTTTGAGACAGGATCTCTCCATGTACTTCAAGCTGGCCTTGAACTCACTCTCTATATAGCCCAGGCCGACCTCTGACTTGCAGCAATCCTCTTGCCTCAGCCTCCCATTTGCTGGGATAACAGGCATGTGCCACCTTACCTGATTTATGTTTTATTTTATTTTATTTTTTCTAGTAACTGCATTACTATTTTAAATTTTATTTTAAGGGGGTAAAATTAAACACAACAAAACAGAACAGAATGGGACATAAGAAAGCACAAATTTCAAAGCTAGACAACCAGGAATCTTCACTATCTGTCATATTGTCTCTTGTTTTCTTCCAAATGGTTGTCCATATCTTTGCACATGGGGAGCTCATACTAAATACCATAGCCA
>PVJX010040974.1:0-14902 GCA_004027295.1 Dolichotis patagonum | reverse complement strand
ACTTTATGGTAAGCATGAGTCCCCATCTCACAGCTTCGAAGTCTTTCAAAGTTTTCAATCATCAGTTGGAATGGTTTTATCCTGTTTTGTTTGACTGTATCATACTTGATGATATGAATAGCTGTTTTGAAGAAAACAAAACATTGTGACAGCTATTGCTGATTTAATATCATCCTTCTTAGAAGTCCTACCATGCTTTCTTTGTTCTACTACCATTGGTTCTATCTATCACATTGTGTCTTATTGGAATTTGAATATGTGTGATAGTTCAAACAAATTTTTTTATCAAAAATGAGATATTATAGTACCCATTGATCATTTTCTGTTATTCGATTCAGAAAGCCCTGTAATTCTTTCACTCTATGCATGGCTTTATACTATTGTGTTATGTTTGATATTATTGTATTTGAAACTATGCTCAACTATAGCAGAGTAAGAGATGTGGTGTTAGCTACTGTTGATGTCCAGTTGACTTAATGTAAATTACTGTGTTGCCTATGTTGTCCTCTTCTGATCTGCTCTGTACGGCCCCCTTTTGTTTTATTGTCTTTCAAATAAAGAAAAACTGAAAGTGTTCACTCTAAAATCAGGAATAAGACAAAGATGTCCACTATCATCATTCTTATTCCATATAGTGCTGGAAATACTATCCAGAGCATTCAGAGAAGAGAGAGAAATGAAAGGAATAAAAATAGGAAAGGAAGAAATTAAATTATCAGTATTTGCAGATGACATGATAACAAAGAAGACCCCAAAACTCCATTAAAAGACTAATAGAGGCTGCTGGGCCCACCCTTCACCTGCCGGGAGCACTGTGGAGGCCAGCGCCAGAAGGCCTCAGCTGCCTGGGACTGCTGCTGCTGGGCCTGCCTTTCCTCCAAGAACATTGAGGAGGCTCTCTGCAGGCCTGAGCTGCTTGGGACTGCAGCTGCTGGGCCCACCCTTCACCCACTGGGAGCATCACAGAGGCCAAAGGAGGAAGGCCTGAGCTGCCTGCAACTGCAGCTGCTTGAACTGCCTTTGCCCACAAGGAGCATTGTGGAGTACAAAAGCTGAAGGCCTGAGCTGCTTGAAACTGCAGCTGCTGGGCCTGCCCTTCCTCCAGGAACATCAGAACCTTAGACTAAGTGGACTAAAATGTTGGCTTGATGAGAGACTCAGGAACCCCTCACCCAAACAGAAGACCTCATCAAGCTCCAGTCAGTGTGGTGAGTTTGCCCCCTAAAATAGAGTTCTGCAGTGGGTAAATAGGAGCAGAAGTGAAACTCCCTCCAACTGTGAGACCTTGGCGAATCTGGCAAGAGAGTAGGTAGCCCCCTCCCCCACACAGAGAATATCAGGCAGGTTGAGGAGTGCGCCAATAACACCCCCCCAATATAGAGGAAATTAAAAGAACTTATGAGACCCCCAGTGACACAGTAGGACCTCAGCTGACACAAAACTATAGCCAGGGAGATCTGGTGACCTGCCACAACCTAAAGATATAAAAACAGCAGGAACTAAGAGTTGCCCTACATCAATTCTTCCGGGGTAGTTAGCCCAGAAAGAATACAGGACTCACCCAACAGGCATGGTAAGAGGAATTCAGGAGACTGGATCTCCTCTTCATTGTGGTACCCAGCATTTTGACAAATATCAATCACACAGTAGGACCCTGAAACACACACTACAGAAAGTTGTGACTTTTGGGATAGAAAAACCAGAAATTTACCCAAACGGTGAAAATGACTAAATGAAAAGGCAAAATGCAATCCCAAACATCTAGTCCATCAGGGGCAAGTGCAGGTGATAAAGAAATAGAGGACCCTAAAGGCCATACATCAGAAATCTCTAAAAAGATAGCAAATGAAGTAAAGAAACAAATCCATGAGGCTATAGAGGAACTCAAATGAGAAAAAATGTCTTATGTAAAGACAAAAGTAACAACTTTAGTAAATGAGTTGCTCGACATAGCTAGAGAAGAAATAGATAAAAAAAAATACAGGAACATGGGAAATTGATTGAAAATTTGAATGAACAATGTAGAAAACAAGCAGAATCCATAAAACAAATGCAAAGAGATATGCAAGAAACAAAAAATTGTATTGAAAGCCTGAAAAGCCATTTAAATGAAGCTGAGGATAGAATTTCAGACCTTGAGGACATGATCACAGATAGAAATCTTGAAAGGGTAGAACTTATAAAAACAACAAAGCAGCATGAAATGATACAGTTACAAGCTGTAGCTACAAGCAGCTACAAGATGATGCCAGGAGAAACAATGTTAGATTAATAGGCATCAGTGAGGAGGCAGGAGACAATGCAAAGGATATAGCTAAAATGTTCACAGAAGTAATGGCAGAAAATTTCCCAAACGTGGGGCAAAAATCTGACAAACAAATAAGTGAGGCATATAGAATGCAAAACAGTCATAACAAACATAAACCTATACCCAGACATATAGTAATTAAGATCTCAGACATACAGCATGAAAACAGAATACTAAAAGGTGTTAGAGAAAAGACACAACTCATCTATCAAGGAAAGCCTATTAGAATCATGACAGACTTCTCAGCACAAATCTTCAGGTTAAGACAAGCTTGCAGTGAAGTATTTCAAGCCCTAAAAGAAAACAACTTTGAATCCAGACCGATGTACCCAGCAAAACTGTCTTTCAAATTTAATGGAGAAATAAGATAATTCCATGACAGAGAACAACTGAAGAAATTCATATACACCAAACCAACCTAAGAAATAGTGCTGAAGGACATCCTAGATAGACATAAAAGTGGCCATAATCTCCAGAAAAACAACAGAAAGAAATCACCAGGCTGGACAAGAAAGTAAACAAGGGAGAAAACTAACAATAGTAACACAACATGGCAAACTCAAGCCAGTACATATCAGTAATATCTATAAATGTAAATGTGCTCCATTCAAATATCAAAAGAAACAGGTTGACGGAATGGATCAAGAAACGGGATACCACAATATGCTGTATACAAGAAATGCATCTGACTGAAAAAGAAACTCATAGATTAAAACTCAAAGGATGCAAAACAGTATTTCATGCAACAGGAACCCAGAAAAAACAGGGGTACCTATTCAATTTGCAGACAATGTAAACTTCAAACCTAAAATGATTAAAAGAGACAAAGAAGGTCACTACATACTTGTGAGTGGAAAAATTCAAGAGGAAGAACTAACAATTATAAATATATATGCAACAAACACTGGAGCACCCAACTATATAAGACAGATACTAAAAGACATGAAAAACCAAATACACAAGAACACATTATTACAGGGGAACTTTACAGCCCATTGTCACAAAGAGATAGATCAACTAGACAAAAAGTCAGCAATGAAATAGCACAACTGAATCATACCTGCAAGTAATTGGACTTAGTAGATATTTACAGAGTGTTCCACCCAACCACATCAGAATACATATTCTTTTCAGCTGCCCACAAAATAGACCATATACTATCCCATAAAACATTCTTAAGTAAATGCAAAGGTATTGAAATTATCCAATGCATACTATCTGACCATAGCACACTGACATTGGAAATTAATGGCAAAAAAATTGCAAAAGTGGCATAATTACATGGAAATTAAATAACAACCTTTTGAACAACCAGTGGCCTACAGATGAAATTAAAGAAGAAATAAAGCAATACCTACAATTCAATGAAAATGCAGACACAACATACTGTAATCTGTGGGATGCAATGAAAGCAGTCTTAAGAGGGAAATATATAGCAATAAACTGTCATATCAAGAAAACAGAACAAGTACAAATAAACAATTTAATGCTTCATCTCAAGCTTCAGGAAAAAGGAGAGCAAGTTAAACCCAAAGCTCATAGAAGAAAGGAAATTGTAAAGATGAGAGCAGAAATCAATGAAATTGAAACTGAAAAAAAATACAAAGAATTAATGAATCAAAAAGCTGATTTTTTTGAGAAAATAAACAATGACTTTGTCATTCCTGGGAGCAAATATTACTCTAGTACCAAAACCTGAGAAAGACCCAACTAAAAATGAGAAGTATATACCAATCTCACTAACGAATATAGATGCAAAGATTCTCAATAAAATACTAGCAAATAGAATGCAGCAAATCATCAAGAAGATTATACATCATGACCAACTGGGGTTCATTCCACGAATGCAGGGATGGTTTAACATGTACAAATCAATATATGTAATACACCACATCAATATAGACAAAAATAAAAACCACATGGTTATCTCAATAGATGCAGAAAAAGCTTTCAGTAAAGTCCAACACATGTTCATGATAAAAACCCTTCAGAAACTTGGAATACATGGTGCCTACCTCAACCTTATAAAGGTCATCTATGACAAACCAACAGCCAATATTATACTAAATGGACAAAAACTGAAAGCTTTCACTTTAAATTCAGGAGCAAGACAAGAATATCCACTATCACCACTCCTATACAATATAGTTTTGGAAACACTATCCAGGGCAATCAGGCAAGAGAAAGAAATAAAAAGAATAAAGATAGGAAAGGAAGAAGTTAAATTATCACTATTTGCAGATGACATGATACTCATTATAGAAGACCCAAAAAACTCCATTAAAAGACTGCTAGAGGTAATAAATTCAGCAGTGTAGCTGGATACAAAGTCAATGCTCAAAAATCAATAGCATTCCTGTACACAAACAAGAAACTCACAGAGAGAGAAGTTATGGAAATATCAGCCTTCACAATAACACCTAAAAAATAAAATACTTAGGAATCAATGTAACTGAGAATGTAAAAGATCTATATACTGAAAATTATACTATGCTAAAAAAAAAAAAAGGAGATTGAAAAGGATATTAGAAAATGGAAGGATGTTCCTTGCTCTTGGCTAGGAAGAACCATCATTGTGAAAATGGCCTTCCTCCCAAAACTGTTGTACAGATTTAATGCAATCCCAATAAAAATACCATTGACATACCTCACAGATCTAGAGAAAACACTCTTAAAATTCAATTGTAAGCAGAAGAAACCTAGAATAGCAAAGGCAATTCTGGGCAATAAAAGTAAGGCAGGAGACACCTCAATTCCTGACTTGAAACTGTGCTACAAAGCCACAATGATAAAATCAGCATGGTACTGGCAAAGAAATAGACCTGAGGATCAATGGCACAGATTTTAAAAAGCAAGTATAAGTACAAAATTACTCAGCCACCTGATGTTTCACAAAGGGGCTAAACATGTTCACTGGAAGAAGGATAGCCTCTTTAATAAATGGTGTTGGAAAAATTGGCTTTCTACATGCAGAAAACTGAAACTACATGCATGCCTATCACCATGCACAAAAGTAAAGTCTAAGTGAATCAAAGACTTAAATATTAAAACAGAAACACTAAATCTACTAGAAGATAAGGTAGGTAGAAATCTTGGAGACATAGGTGTAGGCAGAGAATTCATGAACAACACGCAAACTGCACAGGAAACCCTTCAGAGAATCAACAACTTGGATCTCATATTATTGAAAAGTTTCTGCACTTCAAAAGAAATCACCATCAGAGTGAAAATAAAACCACATAATGGGAAAGTATTTTAGCCAGCAACCCATCATACAAAGGACTTATATGAAGAACATATAAAGAATTGAAAAGCATCAACCCCCCCCAAATTCAAAGACTCTCTCCAAAAATGGGCATCTGAGATGAACACACAGTTCCCAGATGAAGATATACAAAGGGCAAATAAATACACGAAGAAATGTTCACCATCACTGGTCATTTGAGACATGCAAGTTAAAACAACACTGAGATATCATCTCATACCAGAAAAAATAAGTGCCATCAAGAAATCAACTGATAATATTGGTGAGGCTGCGGAAAAATAGAAACACTGCTCCACTTAGTGGGAGTGTAAGAGGCTAACCATGTTCACTGGAAGAAAGATAGCCTCTTTAATAAATGGTGTTGGAAAAATTGGCTTTCCACATGCCAAAGACTGAAACTAGACCCATCCCTATCACTATGAGCTAAACTACAGTCAAAATATATCAAAGATCTAAATATTAAAACAGAAACACTAAATCTACTGAAAGACAAGGTAGGTAGAATTCTTGGAGACATAGGGGTAGGCAGAGAATTCATGAACAAATCACAAACCAAATGGGTAGTACTTCAAAGAATCAACAACTAGGATCTCATCTTATTAAAAAGTTTCTGCTCTTCAAAAGAAATTAACAAAGTGAACTGAAAACTCACAGAATGGCAAAGAATTTTAGGCATCAGTCCCTCAGACAAATGACTTATATGCAGAACATACAAAGAAATGAAAAACATCAAGCCCCCCAAATTCAAAGACTCTCCATAAATGGGCATCTGAGACAAACATACAATTCTCAGATGAATATTTACAAATGACAAGTAAATACATGAAGAAATGTTCACCATCACTGGTTACTCAAGAAATGCAAATTAAAACAGCACTGAGATTTCATCTCACTCTGCAAAGAATGGCTTCCATCAAGAAATAAACTGATAACAAATGTTGGTGAGGATGGGGGGGAAAATGAACACTTCTTCATTGCTGATGGAAGTGTATACTGGTGCAGCCACTGTGAAAATCAGTATGGAGATTCCTCAAAAAACTAGGATTGGAAGTTCCACTCAATCCAGCTATTCCCCTCCTGGGTATTTTCCCAGAAAACCTGAAAAGCTCATATCACAGTGATATATGTGCACCCATGTTCATAGCAGCACAATTTGTAATAGCTAAATCTTGGAAACAACCCAAATGCCCATCACCCTAGAATGGATGAAAAAGATGTGATATTTTTATACAATGGAATATTAATCAGCTATAAAAAGGATGATCTTGAGGTTTTTATAGGTAAATGGAAACAACTTAAGACTATCCTCATAAGTGAAACAAAGCAGACTCATATTTGTAAATCTCACATTGCCTCTCTGGTGTAAAAAATAATAAAAACTGAAGGAGTAATAAGATCCAAAATGTATAAAAGACATTGTAACAAAGAAAGGAGGTAAAGTGCTCTAAAGGATATAACTGTATGTATATTTAAGTGTGTTAGATAGATAAACATACTACTAAGTTTTTGTTATTTCATCGGATGGAATGTTTTGTAGTTGTTTTTGATTGTCCACTTCTTATGCTTTGATTTTGTAACTTGAACAACTATTTCTAAGTTGACAATATGTAATTTATCAACTAGTGATTTTCTAGTATTTTTTGAAATTCTGTCATATTTCTACCCTTTTTTATGTTTTGCTTTTTTTGTCTAAAAATTTTTTCAAAATTTTAAGAAAGAACAAACTCACTGCCACACCCTTTCTGTGCCACTGGTGCCAGCCCTGGGGATCAAATTCTGCCCTTGGACCTTGGCCTGTGCAGCCACGTGCTTCTTGCATGACTCTAGCCAGTGATGAGGAACACCACACTGCCCTGGGATGTTGGCCCCTGGCACCATGCCCTTCCTGCATGACTGGCACCAGCCCTGGGGAACACATGCTGCCCTCCAACCTTGGCCTGAGCCACTGTGCACTACTTGCAAAACTGCAGCCAGCACTGAGGAACTCCATGCTGCCCTGAGACTTAGGCCCACAACCAGCGGACACCTGAACCAGGACATCTGCTGGCCCCATGGGGACACTCCCTATCTCCTGGACCTAATACTGCTGTTGATCTTCAGCTGCCACCCTTTCTCCTAGAACCTTGGACAGTGGATTAACTGTGCTACCTTGAAGGGAGATTCAGTAACTGGACAGGGAGATTCAGAACCTTGGACAATGGATTAACTGTGATAGCTTGAAAGGAGATTCAGTAACTGCAACACCCAAACAGGAGATCTCAGCAGTTTCCAGTAAGTGTGATAAGTATGCTGCTAAAATAAATGTGTACAGTGTGTAAACAGGGCCAGTAGTAAAGCCTCCTCCAACTAAATGTAAGATCTTGGTGAGTCTGACAAGAGTGTGGGTGACTCCTTCCTGCACACAGAAAACATCAGGCAGGGTGAGGAGTGTGCCAATAAAGACTCCCTCAACTTGGAGAAAATCAAAAGGGCTTAGGAGACACACAGGCACACAATAGGGACACAGTAGGGCCTCAGCTGACACAAACATTATATACAGGGAGATTTGGTGACCTGGAATAACCTGAAGATAAAGTACTAGCAAGAACTAAAAGTTGACCTACATCAATACTGCTAGGCTTCTCAGCCCAGGAAAAATATCGGACTCACTCAAAGGCCCTGCAGTGGAAAGTCAGGTGACAGGCCCACCTCTTCATTATGGGACTGAGCAATTTGACAAACATCAACCTTACAGTGGGGCCCCAAGATACACACTACCAACAGTTGACACTAGTGGAATTGAAGGACCAAATATTAACTTGAAAGGAGAAAATGGCAAAACAAAAAAGCAAAATGCAATCTCAAACATCTAGTCCACCAGGAGCAAGTACAGGAGACATTGAAATAGAGGACTTCAAAAGTAACACACTGGAAATCTCTGAAAAGACAGAGTGACATAAAAAACAACTCCATGAGGGTATAGAGGAAATCAAATTAGAAGTACTTTCCCATGTAAAGAGCAATAACAACCTTAGTAAAGGAGTTGCTGAGCACAGCTAAAGAACAAATAGAAAAAAGTACAGGAACATGGGAAACTGACTGAAGCCTTGAATGAACAATATAGAAAACAAGTGGAATTCATGAAACAAACTCAAAGAGACATCCAAGAAACACAAAATTCTCCTCAAAACTGGCAAACCATTTAAATGAAGCTGAGGATAGGATTTCAGACCTTGAGGACAAGATCACAATTAGTGATCATGAAAGGATAGAACTTTTAAAAATAACAAAGCAACATGAAATGACAATCCAGCAGCTTCAAGATGATGCCAAGAGGGGCTGGGGATATAGCTCAGCAGCATAACCATCTACCTTACAAGCATGTGGTCATGAGTTTGATCCCTGGTACCAATTTAAAGCACAAAGATGGTGCCAACAGTAACAATATAAGATTAATAGGCATCAGTGAAGATGGAGGAGTCAATACAAATGACATAACTACAATATTCACAGAGGTAGTAGCACAAAATTTCACAAACATGGGGAAAAATCTGATATGCAGAAAAGTGAGACATATAGAACACCAAACAGTCACCACCAACACAAATTTACATGCAGACATATAATAATTAAGATCTCAGATATATAGCATAAAAACAGAATACTAAAAGCTATTAGAGAAAAGGTGCAACTCATCAATCAAGGAAAGTCCATTAGACTCACAGCAGACTTTTCAGCACAAACCCTCAAGTCAAGATGAGTGTGGAGTGAGGTTTTCAAGTCCTGAGAGAAAACAACTTTCAAACCAGACTGATGTACCCAGCAAAACTCTCATTCAAATTTAATGGAGAAACAAGATACTTCCATGACAAAGAACAACTGGATAAATTTACATCCACCAAACCAACCTACAAAGAGTATTGTAAGACATATGAGATAGAGATAAAAATGACCACAACCCCCAGAACAACAACAGAAAGAAACCACCAGGTAGTACAAGCAATTAAACAAGGGGAAAAAGCAGAAAGCAAAAAACTAGAACATAACATGGCAAAGTCGAGCCAGTATATATTAGTCATATCCATAAATGTAAATGGCCTCAAATTCACCTATTAAAATAAATATGTTGAGAGAAAGGATCAACAAACAGGATCCTACAATATGCTATATACAAGAAACACATCTGACCCAAAAGGAAACTGGTACATTAAAAGTCAAAGAATGGAAAACAGTACTCCATGCAACAGTAACCCAGAAAGAAACAGGGGTAGCTATTCTATTTGCAGACAATGTAAACTTCAAACCTAAAATGATTAGAAGAGACAAAGAAGGTCACTACATACTTGTAAGCAGAAAAACTCAAAAGGAAGAATTAACAATTATAAATATATATGCAACAAACACAGGAACATTCAACTATATAAGACAGACACTAATGGACATAAAAAACCAAATACACAAGAACACAATTATTACATGGGACCTTAACAGCCCATTATTCACAAAGAGATAGATCAACTAGACAAAAAGTCAGCAATGAAATAATACAACTGAATCATACCTGAGAGTAATTGGACTTAGTAGATGTTTACAGAGTGTTCCACTCAACCACATCAGAATACACATTTTTCTGAGCTGCAAATGGGACATTCTCCAAAATAGGCCATATCTGGGCTCATAAAACATTCTTAAGTAACTGCAAAGGTATTGAGATTATCCCAAGTGTAATATCTGACCATAGTGAACTGAAATTAGAAATTAATGGCAAAACAAATTGCAAAACCTGCATAAATACATGAAATTTAATAACTAACATTTGAACAACCAGTGGGCTACAGATGAAACTAACGAAGAAATAAGGCAATACCTACAATTCAATGAAAATGTGGAAAAAACATACTGTATTCTGTGGGATGCAATGAAAGCAGTCTTAAGAGGGAAATATACAGCAATAAATTGTCATGTCAAGAAAATAGAATGAGCACAAATAAACAACCTAATGCTTCATCTCAAGCTTCAAGAAAAAGGAGAGCAAGTTAAACCCAAAAAACATAGAAGAGAGGAAATTGTAAAGATGAAAGCAGAAATCAATGAAACTGAAACTGAAAAAAATACAAAGAATTAATGAATCAAAAAGCTGGTTTTTGAGAAAATAAACAAAATTGACAAACCTCTAGCTAACCTTATAAAGAAAAAGAAAGAAAAAACCCAAATTCATGCAATAAGGATTGAAAAGGGGGAAATCACTACAGATCCCATGGAAATTCAAAAGATCATGAATACCTACTTTGAAAATCTCTACTCACATAGAGTGGAAAACACAGAGGAAATGGACAGATTTCTAGAAACATAAGAACAACCAAAGTGGAAGGAAGACAAGATGGTGGACTGGTAGGTAGCAGGAGAGAGACCCTCTCTGAGAGAGACAGCTCAAATGCCAGAATAAAACACCCTGGAGAGACCCAAACAGAGAGAGATGGACTCCCACAACCCACGAAGAAACTAAAGTGCAAAAAAACATTCGAATATGAGGTCCTGGGGCTACTATTAGTGAAAATAAGATCAGCGAGCGTGGAACCCTCCTCGAGCCGCCTGAATTCCTGCCCGACCTGAACAAGCAATCCACGCTGAAGCAACTGGCTTGAGCTGCTGGAGTGCGGAGCTGAACAGCCCTGCGTGCAGCTTGCCCGGACCAGCCCTGCACGTGACCCACCCAGAGGCACTGTGAATTCCTACCACAGAAGTGCTGAAGTCGGAGGTCAGGGATCCCAGCAGTTCTCAGGGATGCGGTGAGTGATGGGAATAAGACCCTCCCACGGGAAAGGGGAAACCAAATGGATGACATGTTGGATTTGGGCAGGACAGACCTAACTCCATAAGGAAGAAACTTCAGCTGGTTGCTCCCCTCGCCAAATGGATTGGAATCTGCTTGGACTAGGCTGTGCCCCTGAGATCAGTGCACACTGACACAGTGAAGGCCTGCAAAGGTTGACTGGCCCGGAGGGGAGGAGCTAGTGCACATTGCCCGTGGGTGAACTCTAATCTCTGATAACCCATTGAAGAGGGCTAAAGCTCCTAGCCTGCACCCTCTAGAGGAGCCTTAATCAACAATAAAAAGGTCTGGGAATTATACTGTACATTTGTATGGAAGGAACCAAAAACATGACAAAAGGGAGAAATAAGAAAACACTCCCAGCCCCCAACCCTGAGAACACTGATCCAGGAGAGGTAAATACAAAAGAGATTGAGGGCAGCAAAAATGCAACATCAAACACAGCATTAGTGGATATAAAGAGATATCTTCAGGACTTCGTAAGCAGGAACAAAACTGAAATATTAATTCAAATTAAACAAGAGATAAGTAGACTAATAAAAGAAGGACTGGGCACCTCTCAAGAAGACACAGACAGAAGAATGGAGTAACACAAATGGAGAGAAAAACTTAATGAAGAATTCAGGAAAAAACTAGAATTCATGAAACAGATTCAAAGAGATTATCAGGAAACTAAAGACTCCATAGAAAGCTGGCAAAACTGCTTGAAAGAAACCAAAGACTATCAAAAATTGAACACAGGCTTGCAATGTGGAGTCATGAAAGGGAAGATCTCTTAAAAATAACAAGGGAGCAGGCAGTAAAGATACAAAGACTGGAAGATGACAAGAGGATCCATAACTTAAGAATAAAGTATGTGTATGAAGAAGCAGGAATCAAATCAGAGGAATTAAAAAGGCTATTCACAGAAATTATTAACAAAAATTTCCCAAGCATAGAAAAAAGAAACCATATACAGAGGTATGAAGCATACAGAACTCCAGCCACCTACAACCAAAACAAAGCTACAGCCAGACACATAATAATCAAGATCCCAGAAATTAAATATAAGAACAGAATATTAAAAGCCATCAGAGAAAAGAAACAGATCTCCTATAAAGGAAAACCCATCAAAATCACAGCAGACTTCTCAACACAGACCATCAGGTCAAAAAGAGCTTGGAGTGAAATAATTCAAGCGCTGAAGGAAAACAATCTCCAGCTCAGATTGATGTGTTCTGCAAAACTCTCTCTAGAAATTAATGGAGAAACAAGATGCTTCCATGACAAAGAGGAACTAGGAGAATTTGTGACCACCAGTCCAACCCTACAAAAAATACCAAAGGACATTCTAGGGAGAGAGAACAAGAATACGAGCATTTCAGGAACAGTGGTAGAGAGACCTCAGTGAACAAGGCAGACAGTGAAGTGGAAGAGAAAATAGACTATCAATGGCAGAAAAATAGAATAGCATAAATGAGGCAGAGAAGATTGGCTATAATCTCTAGTATAGAGGGCCTCAAAATACTAACAGAGAGAAACACAGGCAGAGTAGATCAGGAGATAGGGTCCATTGAGCTGCTCTATATAGGGAGGCAGTGGGACCCAAAACAAGCAGTGCACCCCATGGGAGTGAAAGGGAAGGAATTGTCTAAAAAAGGGAGGCAGAGGATACAGTTAATGGGGTAACAAGATTTAAAATTTACATTATTCTCACCACACTGCTTGGATGGATTACATGCTGTTCCAGTTTGTCTACTTACACTAGACTTGAGGACATGGTCAGCTATCCCAAAAGAGGGAGGACATATAATGGTAATCAACCCTAATTTTCCTATCAACTTAATCTGAAGCCCTTTATAACTTATACTGTCTTATTATGACTGATCTTATTTGAATATGGTTTGTTAGATTGCTACTTTATATTGACTGATTTTATTTAAATCTGTTGTGATGTATAGCATCAAGTCTAAGAGTATAGGCAACTACACTGAAGATGACATGGTTAAATAAGATACCCACTCTAGTTTGATTATTACTTGCTTTGAAGTCTTATAATGTCTCTAATGCTTCATTTTTATTAATGTTGTTATATACTGCTGAGACATCATGGTAACCATTGTAGATTACCTTGTATTGTGGTTTTATGTGACTTTTCTGCCTCATGCTTTTCTAGGAATTGTTTTGTTTTATCTTGCTTTGCTTTGTTTTTCCTGCTAATACAGAAATGATAGATATACATGTAGAGACTCAGGCATGTATAGAGCTTATAAACAGTTTACGAGAACCAACTATATAACACGTTGAGATGAACAACTGCTTTGAGGAAAAAGAGACACTACAATACCCAGTGCTGACTCCATGATGTCATGATGTGAAGTCCAGAAAAACTATCACTTTTTGTTCAAAGTGATCTTAGCTTGCTTTGCCTTGTTTAAGTTCAGCACATATTGGGGTGTGGACAGCTGTTTTGGGGAGAATGAGAGACACTATGGTGGCCATTCTTGGCTTCCCTGATGTCTGGTCTTTAAGACCTGTGGTGCCCTCCTTGTCCTGCTCAGATCAATTCCATGCTAGGTTGTTTCGTGTGAATTCCCTGTATGTGACAATATGGACAACTATTTGGAGGAAAGCAGGAGTCAATATATGATAGAGAGTGAGTATCTCCGATTGTCTAGTTTTGAAATTTTTGTCTTTTACATTGCTTTCTTGTGATCCGCTTTGCTCTGTTTTGTTGTGTTTAATTTTACCCTTTTGATATAATTGCATGTATATTTGAGTGGGTAAGATGGATGACCATATTGCTGTTTTTGTCAGATCATGGAGCAGAGCTGTTAATAGTCTCACTGTTTGAATATCTACTTTATATGTTTTAACTTTGTAATTCGAACAACTATTTCCAAGAAGTCAGTATGTAATTTGTCAAGTAATAATTTCTTAGGTTTTTTATGTTGTTGTTGTTTTTTTCCTTTTTTCCTTGGAATACTGTGTTGTCACTACCCTTTATTCTGTTTTGTTTTATTTGTTTTTTTCTCTTTAAATAAAATTATTTTAAAAAAAGAACAACCAAAGCTCAATCAAGAAGGTATAGCAGTTTTGAATAATCCAATATCAGCTATTGAAATTGAAAATGTAATTAAAAATTTACCAACAAAGAAAAGCCCAAGTCCTGATGGATTCACAGCATAGTTCTACAAGAAATTTAGGGAAGATTTGATGCCAATATTCCTCAAATTCTTCAATGAAAATGAAAAGGAAGCAATGCTCACTAAATCATTCCTGGAAGCAAGTATTACTCAAATACCAAAACCAGAGAAAGTCCCAATGAAAAAGGAGAACTATAGGCAGATCTCATTCATGAATATTGGTGCAAAGATTCTCAATAAAATACCGGCAAATAGAATGCAGTAAATCATGAAGAAGATTATACATCATGACCAAGTGGGATTCATTCTAGGAATTCAGGGATGGTTTAACATATGCAAATCAATATATGTAATACACCACATCAACAGACCAAAAAAAAAAAACCCAAAAC
>PVJX010040973.1:0-14912 GCA_004027295.1 Dolichotis patagonum | reverse complement strand
TTGAAATACTCTAATGGTGTTATTCATGCCATAATAATAAGAAATAACATATTAATTCATGGAACATAGACTAAGAAAGCACCAATCTAGAAATTGCATAAAAATTTAAATGTCTTTGAAGAGCATATTTATCTGCCAAACTTACAATGTGACTCTGAAACTATATGTTCAAAATTTTACATGGAGAAGTCTGAATTGGCGCTCTTTGTATTTGCAAACTATGAGTCAGGCTGTTTTCTAGTCTCCTCAGTGACAGGCTTTTCCTGAATTTTGTCTGTTCCCAGGCTGAGCACTTCCATTGCTAGGTTGTACCAAGAAGGAAAAAAGATGAAACACAGATCCGTCACACTGACTATTTGCTATCTATTCCTGTCAAAAGTTTGGCCCAGGAGGGTGCTAACACAATTGGATAAAATGAAGTTCTTAGATTATCAGTGGATTTCAATTACAGCATTTGTGCTCTCCTAGACCTCTATTACTATCAGTAGCTGGGAACTGGCAATATTGTTGAGATTTATGAGGCTTCTTCCATCACCAGTTAGTGCTGTCCAACTCAGGGCCCACATTATTAGCATTTTTCTACTATCTTCCAATTTGACTTCTAAGAAAGACATATGTGTGTTGCCTGAGTGACTTTAAAAACTGCCAACTCATCAATAGTTACATCAGGTTTAGTAAAACATGAATTCCACAAGGTGTCAAACGATTCCTGGTCAAAATAGTTGTTCCACTGGAAAGTCAGAAGAAAGAAAGAAGAAATAACTAATAAGCACAAAGATTCAAACTGAAGTTTCTTTCCAAGTGGTTGTTAATAATAGAGATATAAAGGGCTTTAGGCATCCTGGGAGAAGAATATGTTCAGTGTACATGTATTTTTAGTTTTTGTTTTAAAATTACGGGATGATTAAAGAAGGAATTTTATAGGGAACCCTCAGAGGAGGTTTTAGCCAGTGAGAAAAGTGTAACTGATGCATTATTTATTGCTCACATTTAACAGTTAACTTTTCTCTTGAAAAGCCAGAGAGATGGTCAGTGAGACATTGGGAGTTTCAGTGGCTCCACTTTACTACTGGCTGGCCCATTGGCTTTGACGTTAATAGTTAGATGTTGAAACTAGTTATGATACTTATTAAGGGAAAAGCCTTAGACCAGTAGAAGATGTCTAAGTTTAAGATTTTTAACTGCAAAATTAAGATACACTACAGATTGAACCTTAGTAGTAGATATAGAGTTCTTAATGATAAAATTGGTATCTTGGCTACAGTGGTGGACATACAAGCCTATAACATGGAACAAATTAAATACATACACATGAGAAAACTGGGGATCTCTGAGCAAGATAAACAGATTGTAATATTAATATCCTTTCTAAGATAGTATATGAAATGTTACTATGGTCAGAAATTGGTACATGAGATCCCTCTGTATTCTTTCTTATAATTGCATGCAAATACACAATAATCTCAATTTTCAAAATGAAATATAAATATCAGTTCAATGCTTGGAACACCAGAAGTCCTCAGTAAGTGATAGCTATTTGTCAAAACAAATATCTACTTTTCTTTTTTTTTTTTTTTACATTCAGTTACTATACACAACATTTATCTTCAGAGCAACTCTAAGGGAAGTGTGATTCTCCTTGTTTTTTTTATTCATTTATTTATTTATTTTAATTTTTTTTTATTTGAAAGAGAATAAAACAAAAGGGGGCAGTACAGAGCAGATCAGAACAGGACAACATAGGCAACACAGTACTTTACACTAAGTCAACTGAACATCAACAGTAGCTAACATCATATCTCTTACTCTGCTATAGTTAGGCATAGTTTCAAATACAATAATATCAAGCATAACACAATAGTATAAAGCCATGCATAGAGTGAAAGAATTACAGGGCTTTCTGAACCGAATAACAGAAAATGATCAATGGGTACTATAATATCTCATTTTTGATAAAAAAGAAAAAAAACTTTGTTTGAACTATCACACATATTCAAATTCCAATAAGACACAATGTGATAGATAGAACCAACGGTAGTAGAACAAAAAAAGCATGGTAGGACTTCTAAGAAGGATGATATTAAATCAGCAATAGCTGTCATAATGTTTTGTTTTCTTCAAAACAGCTATTCATATCAGCAAGTATGATATAGTCAAACAAAACAGGATAAAACCATTCCAACTGATGATTGAAATCTTTGAAAGACTTCAAAGCTATGAGATGGGGCCTCATGCTTACCATAAAGTCTTTAAAAAAAAAATCTACTTTTCTAATGATTTTATTTGACTAATGAAGAATGAGGAATGGTATGTTAGTCTGTATTTGAACAGAAGAATAAAAGTCACTCTAGATATTTTATTAGACTTTTAATACAGAAATTACAAAGTAACACAGCTGATATGAGGGCTAAGGTAGAGGAAGTGAGGAAATGGTTAGGAGACCACTTTGAAGAAACCATGAAGTAATTGCAAACACATCATAGCCAGTGGTCCCAGCTGCTTTCAAGATCAAAATGATTGATTTTCACAAGAGCCCACAGGTGATAAAACAAACCACTGCCCGTTATCTCAGCTACTCGGGAATCCTCAGTAGCTCTGGGAAGCTGTTGACATGAACTGCCTGCTTGAAACATCCACTGGAAAATAATGGCTTCTATTTCTCCTCTAACCTCCAAGCATCACTTGAATGCCTCTTGTTCTTTTGTATTTAAATGGAAGCATATGGGGAATAGGATTCTAGGAAATAAAATCTTCAGTTTTTTAGGCAATGTAGAAGAGTCTGAGTAGGATTGACTGTGATGATGATGATGATGACATGTGTTAATGACAATTCATTTATTCTTTGTTTTGCATTTATCATTTATGTTATGAACTATTAGGCAGCACTGTTTTCAAACTAAACTTTTCCAACAGATGGCAATGACCTTGTTTTGTTTGTCCCCTGCTCAGCTGGAATTGGTCAAAGACGAAATAAATACCTGAGAGAGCGATCCTCAAGTCTCTGCAGCCCAGTGCAAGTATGTCTTAGTGATTTTTCTCATTGCTGGGACAAAATACCCAACACCCAAAATTAAACACGGAAAGGTTTATTTAGCTCTCAGTTTGTAGAGGCATAAGTTCATAATCAGCTGGCTCCAAGGCACAGTGGCTTCACAGAGGAGAGCAATTTATGGCAGGCAAAAGATAGCAAAAGCATTAAGACAGGAGGGGAGAGCAAGCCTCTTTTTCTCCCTTATATTGTATGCAGGCTACCTGCTTTAGAGTGAGTGTGGCAGTCACACCCCTTAATCCCAGTGTTGGACCATTTATAAATCATAAGCTCTAGAAGCCCACACCCCCATGACCGTATAAGGCTTTTGGGGGGACATCCAGACACAAACCATAATAAAGCAAGTAGCTTCATGCAAAGAAAATGTCATTTCAAGTGACTATTTGGATTATGAATTTGCTACATACTCACAACAGACTTAGTTATCACACTCATTCCCCATCCCTTATTACTCTGTCAATTAGCATTGCTGGTGGCACTGCTTTTCTTTGTTTAGCACAATCTGTAACAAGTTTATTTGCTTGTATACTTTTTTACTCTTTACCTCTTGTCCACTGATAGGTAATCTCCACATGAGGTACAAACTCTTCTAACTTGTTTTACATTACAATCCCAGAGCCCAAGAGTTCCTAACACATGGAATGCACTAGAAGAATGTTTGTTGAATGAAGAAAGAAATCTTGAAGGAGAAGGTCACTGTGAACAAAGTAGATTAGTTAGAGTACTAAAGGCACATTTGTTAGAAAGTGTATTGCTTTAAATAATGCGCCAAGCTATCATAAGCTTTCACTATACTTTAAGTGGCAAATCATTTCCTTGGCAATACACAAAGCTGTTAATATTACAATACTAGTACATAGTTATGGTTCATACTGTACAGACAAATGAAGCAAAAGCTAGAGAAATTAAGTGACCAAACGAAGATTGGTCAAACTAGTGACCAAACAAGTGACAAAACAAGATTGGGAAAACTAAAATTACTAGGATATAAGTCTATATGCTCAAGGAGTCTCTGTTTTTATCACTGCACCATGATGCTTCTCTATCTGAAAGTGTCAGGAACAGGAGTTGTAATAGAAATGTAGCATTTGTCTACTCATCCATTTGAGAATGTGAGGCTTTGCCTAAGTGTTGATTTTTGCAGCTGTGCTCCATTACTGAAAACCATGGTAAGTTGACTAGTCCCAGGAGCAAGTCAGAGATATCCAACTGTCAGGATTTGACCTGCATTCAGATGCTTTGGAAGTTGCCTAGTGGAAGACAGCAGAGTATAGCTTGGTAAAGTATGAATTCACAGTGCATATTTGGGCTCTAGTAACCTGAGATAGTTAAATTCATATGCTACAAAGCAGTGATTATCAAAAGACTCCAGAGTATTACAAGTCCACCAGAGTATTACAAGTCCTGCATCTTGGTTTCTTGGTTTCAAGTCCTTGAAAATTATTTCCCTGACTATAATCGTCAGCATTTCTATTACTTGTCCATGAGAAGCAGATTTAGACAAGAGTCTGCCACAGAAACATATATAAGAGACTAAAGCAAAGTTACCTAATAAATCACTACAATACAGTCTCCAGTAGAGGAGGAAAAACAGCACAAGAAAAAGAAGCAATGAATGTGACAAAGATAACTGACTTCTGGGACAAAGTTTTTTTTTTTTTAAATCAGATTAATTTGCCTTTCTTTTTTTTTTTTTTTTTTGGTACAGCTGTTTTTCCTAATGGATGTGAGAAATGTGGAGAGTTAGTTCTTCACAGCCCAGTTGAGATCTGCTGAACTGATTAGCTGAAGTCTTACTTCTTTATCAAAGAAACTCCAGTTCTTAGAGCTCACCCTAGATGTTAGAATTGAAAAATCTCTCTAGCTGAGGATCAAGGGTGAAAAGATTTTGGTCTTACTCTCCAGAGCCACTTTTTAAATGCTGGCTTCTCATTTTAAGAGGCCTGACCCTAAGCTGTTAAGGCTGAAATAACCATGGTCTTCAGAAACCAAAAGCCATTCAATAGTGAGAAAAAGGCTTGGAACCATTCTGTTTGTAACAAAGATTATGAGAGGAAAACATGGAACTCAGCTAGTCTTTGAAAATGGAGAGACTAGACACTAAACTTGGGATGACATATAAAGTATGAAAAATTAGGCTTAAATTTCTTATATTTTATTCCATTCTTACATACTCCACAGTGAGAGTACTAATACTTTTAAATGCTAACATAAGTCCAAAAATATATTTTTTCAAATTGGCATAAAATAGCCTCACAGTCAAAGAACATTTGCTTATCAACAGTTGAGGCTAAAATACATGTAATGATCTGAGGTCTCACTAAAATTAAACCTTGAGTGAATTGTTTTCTAATATTCATACTTTCAAATTCACAAGAGCTAATTGTTTTAAACAGATTTAAAATCCATGTGTAACATGAAAAATACTGTATCAGCATTAGTTATAATTTCTGTTTCTAAATTTGTAGTAAGATGAAATAAGTTCTATATCACAGTAGCTATGGTTATTTTGTGACTTTTATTAATGTATAGTGTAGTAGTATATAAAACACTGCTGGAATTTACAAAGTAAATACACTCATGTGTCACACACCTAGATGGTGAAACAGAACATTAACATCACAGAAACTCTGTTATGCTTCCTTGATCTCATACTTTCCCCTGAGGATAACTACTAGCCTGACTTCTGACACCATATATTAGTCTTATTTCTTTTTGTACTGTAAACAGTAAAATTCTATAGTATATGCTCTTTTTTTAAAGTTTTCTTGGAATTTATTTTTTAAATTTATTTAAAAAAGAAAAAAGTCAGAAAAGAACAAAAAGCAAAAGGCATAAACAATAACAGCATTCTATTTTCTTTAATTTTCTTTTATTTCTTCAAAAAAAAAGTATATTCTCTTTTATGTGTTTGTAAAATTTATCCCTAGTGTTGCATAAAATAGTTTTTTGTTGCTGGTGGTGTACAGGATGAAAGTACCGCTTCTTTTTAATATTTTTGCTAGGTATTCACATCCTTCCAGTCTGGGCCTACTGTGAAAAATACTTTCATAAGCATTCTTTTACATACCCATCTTTGAACAAATATACATCTAGGTATATCCGTTGAGTATAAACCTGAAAGGAATTTCTAGGTCAAAGAATATGGATGCTTTTAATCTTAGAAGATGCAGTCAGTTTACCAAAGAGTCTTAGCCTTACCTGGTAATATAAAAAAATCCTATTGTTAGATTTGTAAAAGTATCCCTTTGTTATTTTAGTTTGAGTTGAGAATAAGGAGCATGGACCATCAGTAATGGGATCATTCATCTATTTAAAAGAAAGAAAGAAAGAAGAAAGAAAGAAAGAAAGAAAGAAAGAAAGAAAGAAAGAAAGAAAGAAAGAAAGAAAGAAAAAGAAAGAAAAAGAAACTTGATGAGGCCTTGTTTCCTCCCTCCACAGCCTGGGAATGATGCTGACTCACAGAGAAAGGTTTGGGTCTGGCTGCTCTTACTCCGGCAGCGGCCCACACATGGCGCTGGTTTCCAAGCAAGGATCACAAGCAATTCCTGCATGGAAACCATATCATTTTTATTGTTTAGTTGGGTTGGGTTTTATTCTCTTCTGTTTTGTTTGATTATGTGAAATCTGTTGGCATGAGCAGCTATTTAAAAGATAGCAAGACATATTATGGTAGCCATTTTATATTTACTAATGGCTTGTTTTGAAGTCCTTTACTGCATTTATTGTTTTGTTTTTATTGTTTGTATTCTGTTCTGTACTGTTTGATTTTTACTATGTGCAAAGGTGTCTGCAGCAATTATGAAGATAACAAAAGACATTATGATAACTATTGTTGATTTTATAGGGTTTTGAAGTCCTGTATCACTTATGCTGGTTTATTTTGATTAGTTTTATTCTGATTTATTTTCCTTGATTTTATCCTCTTTAATAATTAAAAAAAACCTGGATTTTTGTCTTTTACCCACAGAAAAAGATAACAGGTTTTAAATGATGAAGTGACATTTTAGTGAGGAGAAGAAGATCAGAGATCAATACCGACATGGCAATATGAGCAGAGCTATTCCCTGTGATTCAAATTCTCAGAGGTAGCAGCAGCACCATTGGCTGCCTCATTAGGTATTCTCAACTTTGCCACTCTCTTTGTTTAACAAATCGGAACATGATGTGGCAAGTTGACAGAGAAGTTGGGAAGAATTCTCAGTGATGCTTATAATGTGCTAAAGACACCTGTGCATATTTATTTGGTCTGCTCATACTCCTAGCAACAAAGTCAGCAGCCACTTCCTGACTGAGAAGTCTGGAAGACTTTCAGCAATTTGTCTTTGATAAAACATTCAGCAACTTGTACGACACAAAAGAAATTAGAAAAGAAACAAGTAAAACTTACTTTTAGTAGAGCTCAGAATCTGGAGTTTATTCAACTTTCATAAGCTCCTAGAAGCTGAAACAATCACCTCTTCTTTACTGTGAAATCGTCATGTATCATGGGAGTTTATAAGCTATGAAATAAAGTGGATAAATATAAATTTCTGTAGATTAAAACTATAGATTCTAAGACATTATTATAATTTTGAGAACAACTTCTGTTATACTTTCAAATATCACTTAATATATTAACATAAGAACAACTAGAACTATAACTTGTAAGTGTGCAAGTAATCAAAAAATGTTAATGTGAATGAAAAATTTCCAGGAAAAGTGTATATGTATGTCATATAGGCAAATGCCTACTCCTATGATCCAGTATTGCAGGAGGCTTAGAAAAACAATTAATTTTGAAAAATATTTAGCTAGACATATATATATATATATATATATATATATGGTATATATATATATGGCATATATATATATGGTATATATATATATATGGTATATATATATGGTATATATATATATATATATATATATATACCAAAGAGTTGGTAATTTCACATACACACTTATTTCATGAGTGATGTGTATTGTACAAAAATACATAAATAGCTATATATGCATGGCAGTTCTAGACATTGTTTATATCTTGTCTTTTCTCATTTCTTAAGTCTTGGACTTTTTAATAGTGCCACTGAAATGTTTTCTTTTGGCCAAGGGGCCAGGATCAAGGATTAGTATATGGTCCGCTAGAGAGTTGTAAGAAGTCTTACAAAATGTATGCATTTTTATTTGCTATATTTTTATTTGCTATATGAATAGCTACTGACAATTAGATTTCTTAACACAGAGACAGTTTCTCTGGGATTTCTGGAAGCTCATAGGTTTGAGAGCTCCTGCTTCAACTGTAAGCAGAAAATCTCCTTGAGATTTAAACCAACAAAGGGAATAGAGCAATGAAAACAAACTAGATCCTGTCAGGGTGATTTAAGGTCCCCTGACAGTCCCTAGAGATAGTACTATTCCTGCACTGTTGAGTAATGAAGCCAAATCCCACCTCATAAAGAATCTTGTATAACTTTTAAAAATATAGATATGATAAGTATATATTTCAACTACTGATGTACTGTGTGATCAAAAATACAGTGAATGTTTGATTTTTCTTTAATGTATCATACTAAAAGACATTTTGCCACTAACCTCCTTCCAAATACTTTCCCTTGTTTCAAACACACTTACTTCACGGTTGTTGCCACTTTCCTAAGCAGTTCTACTTTTGTGAGTGTCTTTATTTTTGCTGTCCTAGCTAGATCAGTGTCTTGAATCAGTTAAAAATGTTATCGTTCATGGTCATTTTGATTTTGGAAAAAAGCCAGAAGTTTTATAGTTCCAGATTCAGTAAATAAGGTAGATATAGATGCAATATTTTTACAAGGCTACCATTGGCTGGCACTCAGTCACTTCATCATATTTGATCACACCTTTTAAAAATATGCAGGAAAGAGAACTGCCAGAACTGTTTTAGAAAGTGGTGAGAACAGTGAGGAAAATGTATTCAAAGTGAATGGAAGTATTTTGAGTGGAATTAAAGGCAATATGTCTTTCATTGTAATAATATTTTTAAATTTAGACAAATTATTTTTCAATCAGCCCTTTTATAGTTTCTATAATGAGACAAATACTTTTGGGTTTATGGGCAGAAGGATTCAACTGGTATCTTTAAAAACTACTCAACTCAAACCATATACCAAGAAATCAATCACGGGCTCTTCATAGCCTTGTCTCCATAATGTTCCATGGATTGCTAAGCCCCATTGTTCATTGAACCATTCAGTAAATATTTGCTAACAGTTGAAATATGCTTAGCTGTAGCCTCTAATTATAAAGCTCTGTGGACTCACCCGCCCTTCTTCCATAGTGGAACTTTAGTTTCCGCTTCAGTAGGTGGAAGTAGAAGAAGAGGCAGGAAACAAATGAAGAGTAAGATGTCAGAAAATACTGACTTTCAAAGACAGAGAGACAGGATGATGTGGCCAGAGAAGTCAGGAGTTCACTTTAGCTGAACAGCTTTGGAGAACACCTCTCTGAAAAAGATGCAGTTACTTTTCTTTCATTGCTGAGACAAAATACTCAACTCCCAAAGGAAGTGAAGGAAGGAAAGGTTTATAGCTCACAATGTGGAGAATTCAGTCCATAACTGATGGCTCTAACACAGGGCAGCATAGCTGAAGGGCAACAATTAATGGCTGCAGAAGACAGCAAAAGCAACAAGAGCAAAAATGGGGGAAGAACAGGCCTCTTTTACTCCCTTAGATTGTAGGAAGTCTACCCACCCTGGGATGGATGTAGCACTCACACTGTCTCCCTGCCTTCCTCTTGCACAGGCTCAGGATGTTTACAAAATGAGAACCCTGGCCCCCTGCCGAGTCACTTAGTTAAATTCTAAACTTCTCAAGTTGATACAGTGAACAACATCCTAGAGCATTAAGGACATGTCCTTTACACACTAGGATGTAGAAATGCTGAGTTAGTTAAGCTTCTAGACTTCTCAAGTTGACACAGTGTATTAACCATTACAATTATGTTTGGGCCATGACAAATGAAAGCCTGGCACACAAGCTCGAAGAGCATAGGGAACATCAAGAGCTAAGATTTTTAAGAGGATGATGCCTTTTGTGGTTCTAAAACCCAAACAAAGCAGGAAGAGGCCTATAGGTCATGCCTATAATTTTAGGTTTTGTACTATCTATCTTCAAAAAAAAAAAAGACAAGACACAATCAGGGTTAATTTATATATTTTCTTAACCTAAATGCTTTTTGAAAGATTGTTCATTTTACCATGTAATCAATATAAAAATTATTAATAAGATAATTTACCTTTTTTCTTTATACTAAATCCTTGAAATGCAATACATCTTTCAGACTGTTAGTACATCTTATTAAGAACTAACAGGGGCTGGGGATTTAGCTCAGCGGCATAAGCACCTGCCTGTCAAGTGTGAGGTCATGAGTTCAGTCCCCGGTACCAAAACAAAACAAAACAAAACAGAACTAACTACCTTTCAAGGGTTCTGAAGGTGCCTGTGTCTAGTGGCTTCCATTTTTGGAGAGTGGAGTTCTGGAAAGATCACTGTGACTACTGAGTAGAGAATGAAATCTCCAGAGTAAGAACAGACATAAGCGGATCACATAAGAAGCTATTCCAGGGTCTTGATTAAAAAGACATGGTCCTGGGTAAGTAGCAGGGACAGCTTAACTTTGGGGCTGCTATAAAGATAAAATACTATGAATGGAATTTGGAGAGTGAAGAGAAGAGTCTTTGATGACTTCCAGGAGTTGGCTTAAGCAGCTAAGCTATAGGTTCCCTTTTCTGAAAGAGTACAGTCAAAGAGAAAAAGACAAGCAGAAACAAAATGAAGAATTTGGATTTAGATATAGTATGTCTGAGATGCTTATTAGGCAACCAGGAAAGCAGTTAAACAGAGGGGCTCTGTCCCACAGATCTGTCATTAATCTTACAGGCAGAGTTAGTTTCTCATATTTCAAAAGCTTTGAAGAAGCAAGTTTTAATCTACATCTACTTGGCCCACATTTTCCCCTTCTTCCTTCTCCTTCCTCCTATTTCTAAAAAGATTGATTTCACTTTGCATGAGATGCTACAGTATTTTCAATTTAAATAGCACTCTCAAATAAATTGGATTTAAAATCTTCTCAGGGAAAAAGGAAACAATTTACTTGCTGAGGTTTAATTTCAAGGCAAGCATCATAACCAGGGCTATTTTAACCCAGGCCTTGATTACCTTCCATGGCAACACATGCTGTGGCATAGGAAGGGAAATTACTGGAATTTCAAGTAGGTGAATGTGACCATATCTGTGCAAGCAAAGGAAACATGAAAGGGTCTAGTGGTGACTACAGTCTCCAGCCTCTGCAGCCTCTAACCCACCCAGCACAAACTCTCTTTCCTCTTCTTGATGATTTCCACAGGTAAAGCTACAGGCTGCACAATATCTTTTGGTGGTCAAATACATTACCTTATTATATGTAAGCCAAAAATGAGAGAAAAGTAAATGCCATCAACCTGCCCACAGGTTTTGCCAGATGGTTAACTAATTTCCAGCCAAATGTTTTCAAAATAACAACTTATTTCTGTTAAATTGCTTACCCCATTCACACTCCTAATGTAAGTGGCCTAAATAAATCTATATGTTTTTCCTACTTTGCTACTGACTTCCTAGAGAATTAGGAAAAAATCAGTTAATCCATTTTTTTGCCCCTACTGACGAAGTTGGGATTTAGATAAGGCTAATGTACCTGATGGAATTTTATGTAGCTGCTCCATGCAATTTGGAAATCTAGTCATCATGCTTTATCAGTTGCTTGCAAGACATTTTACTTCTTCCCTTTCTCTTGACATTTCAATAAATGTAAGTAAATGTTAGTTACGAAATGCTTTGTGTATCCCTGATAAATGATGCTATAGTGAGTCAATTAAATCTGGACGCCCAGTTATTCAGACCTTCTCACTGGACACCTGCTTCAGGATAGTTCACCACAGATTAGCACCTAGAACTATAGGTTGCTGGGAAATTTTAATATTAAAGTGTGTATTTTGCTGCAATAAAAACCTTTGCAAGTATACAAGAGAAGCTCTTAGAATCACCTCTTCATCTTAATTACTATTCTTTTAAAGTTTAACCCATTTTTCATTCAAATTTGGTAAAATATAGATGTCCTTCACTGGTAATTTCCTTAAGACAAATTTCAACTGCCTAAAAAATTTGAGAATGACACAAGAAACCCACACTGGTGAGATTGTTTTTGCATGGCTTTGTCTACACAACAGCAGCAAACTAGAAAACTGATAGAACAAGGCAATTGTTTTTATTTTTCTGAATGGTATTTTTCAGATCGTTGGGTATGAAAGCTATCAAGTAGGGTGTATGCTTTCCATTTTTTCCTGTGTATGGGCACTCTAGAGGCTTCCTGTAGTCTGGGACATGCCCACGTTCATAAAGTTCAGGCTGCCTGCATGGTCCCCAGGCATCTCCATTTGCAGCTCTTTATCTGAACAGTGCCTCCAAATCAGTTAAGTCTGGCTTATGAGATCAAACAGACTTGGGTTCAAATCTCAGCCTTAACAGTTACAGTATCTGCAATTTATAAATAGCTTATTAATCTTTCTAAGTCTTGGATTTCTACAAAATGGAGATGCTAGCATCCTTTTCATGGGGTAGTTGTAAGAGGTGAAGTATTATGCTTATTCTTTATATGTTACCTGACAAAGTGTTTAGCAATCATGACCTCCCAGTCTGTGCAATTAACCCTTATGCATTATTGGTAAAACCTCAAAAATTCCTGTGAAAAGGTAATCATTGAGTTAACTGCCCATTCGACTTGACCAGGGAACATTTGGAAAAATAAGTAACCCACTTCCCATCTGACTAGTTGGCATTTTGTCATTTTGATCTGTACTTTTCATGGTATTTCCAAGCCATCTTGGTATCACCTATATATTTTTGAAACTGCTTAAAAATAAATGTGATTTTTTTTTTGTCTTTTTGAGACAGGGTTTCATTATGCAGTTCAGGCTGGCCTTGAACTCACTTCGTAGCCCAGGCTGGTCTCGAACTTGCAACAGTCCTCCAGCCTCAGCCTCCCAAGTGCTAGGATTATAGGCGTGCACCACCACACTCGGCAATAAATGTGATTTCATTGTATTGTTTTATTTCCAGTAAATTTTAACAGTAAACTAAGGACTAAATGAAATAAAATAGTAGAAAATACAGACCCTTTGGGATCCAATTAACCCAAGGAAGGTCATCCTCAAGGTGATTCTCAAACTTATGAAAAGATGGAAATGTTCTGATGGGTCACAGAGTGCTTGAAAACTTCAGAATTTAATTGCAAATAAGAGACAATGTCAGTTGCCTAGAAATGTGATCTAAATTCCAGATATTATATTGTCAGGAAGGATTTTAGGAAATTTGATAGTACTGTATGGCAAAGTTCAGGTGGCTCTAATTAAAGATAGAAAGTAAACAAGATCTTTTATTTATGTAAACATACTGTGAATTTCCTTCATTATTTAAAACCTTTAGCTTTGACAAAAAAGAAAATAACCATGTTCATAATCTTTTAATTTTTCAAAACCAGTTAATTATGCTTTGTTATGGGATTCAAAAATTGTGGCATATTTGTGAAGGTGGGAGTGTGTTTTATTTCTATAAATGTTGACATTTCTGTGGGTGCCAAACTGTTTTCTCTACCAAAAAGAGTGATGGAATAAATTATAAATTCATTTTACTGAACCACTTAGAATGTTGTAGATGTTTGTGCTTGTTCTTTTTATTGGTGTGCATTGGATAATTTCCATAGAAGCATCTGTGTGATGTGACAGCCACAGGCCTGTGTAAGTAGGATAGATTTCCTCTTGTCTTTGCCAACCAACAACCTATTAGAAATCACAGTGACCCATAGAGATGATGTAACCATCTTTCAGTACCCACCAGCGTTATGCATGGAAAACAATACTTGGGGCTAGGAAAAAATTTTTGGAGCCCTGTCTATGTTAAAGTCCAACTATATTGTTGATCTTGAGCAAATTCCTTAAATTTCAAGGGCCTCATCTGTTCCATGTGAGTATGGCAATAAATTAACTTCACCACAGGGTTTTATAAAGATAAAATGAGCTGAAGAACAAGAGATAATTGCATAGTATCAACAATATGATGAGAGCAATTTGGTATATGGCACTGTTATCTCATCTGTATTCTAGCGAACAATGTAGGATAAACATTTATGTTAAGCAGATTTCTGCTATTGTAACAAAATACCCGAGGGAAATTGCCTTATAAGAAAGAAAAGTTTATATTGGGCTCTGTTTCAGAAATTTCAGATGATGGTCTGTTGGCTCTGTTGCTTTGGGGCCTGTGGCAAAGCAGCATGTCGTAATGGAAGCATGTAACAGAGAAAACTACTCACTTTGTGCTAGGAGGCAAAAAGAGAAGAAGGAGCCAAGGTTTCAGTATCCCAATAGCCCTTTCAATGATTTAACTTCCTCTAGTGAGGTCCTATCCCTTAAAAGTTTAACCAAATCCAATCACAGGCTGGGGACAAGCTTTAAATGCATAACTAGTGATGATATTAGTTGTATTGCTGTTTTTGATTGTGTGATCTAAGGAAAGTTGTTTCACCTTCCTGTGGCTTGTTTTCCTTATCTTTAAAGTGGGTTCATGCACCTCATAAAGTTATTATGAACATGGAATACAAGGCTTAGTTCTAATTGACATCACTAAAAAAACTAATGCTTATTTTGTACTTGTAGGTGACAGACTCTGAGCTGAGTACTTTAATGATCTAGATTAATCCTTACAGCTTTCTTACTATCATCCCTATTTGAAATATAAGAAAACTGAGACTAACACAGATTGAACTTACTTCACAAGCCACATTGTTGGTATACAGAAGAGTTGGGATTTTAATT